>WSFP011524423.1:0-12349 GCA_009831015.1 Picea engelmannii | reverse complement strand
AGGATAAAAATACAAATATGCATCTAGATCTTCTCCATGGAGAAGCAAATAATGAAATAAAAGCACAGTCAAGGAATAAAGAAAACACAGGAAGGATATACACAAGCACAGGTAAGGTTTTAAGTCTAGGGCTCATTCTGGCCACGCACAAATAGACAGTAACTCATAAATAAATGATACTTTGGATAGCAAGGGTTCTTAATGAATGAATCAAGTGACGAGGGGATTACAATTACCGTACAAATGCATGTGCAAGGAAAGATCATGGAAATGAAATCTTCATCCAAGTACAGTAAAATAAACAAGTGTAAATTAAAATTCATTGCAAGTAACAACTTTAACAGGCGTACCTTAGCCAAATGTGAATTCTCTGAAGTCGTTGTGACCTCACCGATACCAACTCCTACTTGCCAACCGATGTGGCCTCACTGGTACCTCCCAGCTAATGCTAGGGGTACTCTTCTTCCCCCCTGAGCCCCTCGAGCCGAAAAGGGGACACACACACAATACCAGAGAATGATAGTACCCAGCTCGCCTCACAAGGTCGAGCTACCACTTGTTACCCGAGTTGGGTATCCCAACTCCCACAAGAGGAAGTTCAATCAAGATAAATTTCTGCAGCGTAACGTTACGCAAGCCAGATGTGATCTGTACTCCTCCTTCACCATCTCTTTTATAGAGTTTCCTAGTCATTAGTTTCCCAAACCCTCATTAGATTCCTTTTTCATTTATTTAATTAGGAAAAACCTCCCCTGTACACATGTCGCCTGATACCCTAGCTACCCCAAAAAATCAATTTTATTGATTAATTAAATATTCTTATTTTCCTCACCCACTAAAAGCATTCCTAAAAACGCTCCTCGGTGTCCCAATATTTCCTTATAATTCTTAAATGACTTACACATTACTTAATTCCTAGATTAGCTCATAAATAAAAAGTTATAACGGCTAGATTTCTTACTAAGTTAGACATTCAATTTTTTCTTTAAGTTTCCCCTTTTCTTTAAGTTTCCACCCTTTTTTATTTTTAACTAAAAATCAATTTAGCAAGTGTAGATAAAAATAACCATTTACCCTTTTTATAATTTAATCCTCCATTATATTTTTTTTTTAAACTTTAATAATTAAAGTTTGAATTTCCTACCCCCCTTCTTGTTACAAGTTTAATAAGTTTTTCTTTATCCACAAATTCTACTTAGACCTAGGTTTTAATTTCACTAGGCTAGACAACATTTTTTTAAGGGAAAAAATTGTTTGTAAACTTTACTTATCACATCATTTATTTTAAGGTTGACTAGGTCCTAAGGAGGAATAATATTTTAGGCACTAGGTTTATTCACTTAACAATTAAAATCACAACGTTCCCTTCAAGACGCACTATGTGTTGCAAGGGTGCAACTCGCTTCTTTCCATTTTATTTGCGCGATGTTCCCTTCAAGACATATTATGTGCTCCAAAGGTGCCACTCGTCTTTTGACTGAATTTGGTAGACATCAAACCCCTGGAGTCAATAATCCGTTGAGTGATCTTGTGGGAGACTAAGGGCCTCTAAGAAATAAGTATCCTACCTTATTGTGTGCCCCTTATAATCATCATGAGCGATTGTCACGGTCTGCCCTCACGACATCGTGGGTCTTCTCGAACTAGGTAATCGTAAACCTACAGTTCGAGCCATGAAAAGAGTGCTGGTAGGCTGTGGCAGGGTTGTTGCCACACCTCTTCCTCAATGTCTCTAGTTGTCGTGCGTGATCCCTTTACTCCAAATGTGAGTCTGGTCGGCAAGCTATCATCAACTTGCATCCATCAACGAATCATGTCAGAAATAATAATCAATCATCATAACATCTAATCATATGTACACATGTCACATCAACAACATTCAAATCCTAACAGTCGACTCCCTGACTCGATCCAGAGTCCAAGGGGTTTCATTGTTGCCTCTGTATCCTCAATGTCCAGAGTCCTACACACTCAGGAGAACCCAATCAATAACACCTATCTATGTAAATACAACAAAATAACATATCATCAAATCCACATCATCTCAAAATCATAATCAAAACAACCAATAGTATAATAACCCGGATCACTTGAACGCAAGTTTTCTCAAAGAATAAGTTCACTCAGTGCGTGCAAGAGTGAGATGTTACAAATATTTATATAACAGACAAAGCTTTAAGGGCTATCTCAATTGATCTAGAACTAGAGAAAGATGTGAGGCTTTGTAACATCCTGAGTTTTGAGCCCCCATATTAAATAATGTATTGTTATATTGTTGAGAGGCTAGAGTACCCAAACAATTATTAAACGACCAATGTGCCTAATAAATGTAATGTTTTGATCATTATTAATAATAAATACATCATTGGTTGCTAGACAGACAAGGACTAGAGTTATAGAGGGATATGATTCCACAAGAGAGGGGAATTGAGGGGACACGTGCTTATTTATTTTATATTACCCATTTTGTGTAATCGGGTGGAAATCAGTTACGTGATCTCTTGTGGGAAGGCCAATAAGTTCTTGACCCCCACGAACTACAAAAACCCGTCCCTATTTTGTGGAAGGGGTTCGTTCTCCCATTGGAAAATAATATCATTCCCATCCCCATTCTGGTATTGTTGTTGGTCGCCTCATTCATTCATTCACCCATTTTGATTCACTGTTCATCCTCTCTCGTGGAGTTTGCACTCCATCCATTTCCATCACTCACTCGTCTTTCCTCATTTTGGTGTCTTGGCCTGGGAAAGGAAGATTAATTGATGAAGGGAAGCCACAATTTTGTTGGCTGTATAGATTGTTGGTGTAATCCAACCCTGATTTGAGTCATGCATGTCTGAGATGCTTGGCCTATGATGAACTTTGATCACAATTGCAAGTCCTGAGAGTTCCACCATGGATATTTTGGACCAACTGCACTAGATCCCTGGAAGGAGAGGGACTTCCTTAGGGACTGTGTGGTAGAGAAGGGTGGAGGTATATTCTCTTGGGTGGTGCATGCTGGGTAGAAGAGAGTTGAGTACTTGGATTGTTGTGACTAGTGGAGAAGCCTGTGAAAGCTTGAGTGTTGACTAGTTTGGGAAGCCAAGTAACACTCTGGAACTGTCCTTGTGGATTCATAGCCCTAGCTCGGGGGTGACACTGTTGTTGAGACTTAGAACACTAGTATATAAGGTTGGGAGGAATGTCCTTGGTATGAAGCCAGTTGGTGTCTTCTTTTATAAAAGATAAGTGCTCTCTATTATGGTTTCCTTTTCTTATGTATCTATTTCCGTTGCGTATCAAATTATTATACCTGATATTGTACCTATAATATTCATGATTTCTAGTAAATGTTGTGAGTGATATATTGTGCATGTATTTTATGTTGTGGTATGAATCTTGATCTTTGCATGTATGTATTTCATGCTTCTTTATTAATTAAGTGTTGTCAGAGTTTCCAAATTAGCCAAGAGGTGTGTTCTTCGTGTGGCAAGTCGTCTTGTGGGAGGCTGGGTATGTTACAATTTGGTAACATAGATGAAATGTAGTGGTGTTTCCCATATTGGGTGGCTAGGGATGTTACAAATTGGTATCAGAGATTCTGGTTCAAACACCAGACTGTTACGGGCCAAAACAACTATGAATCAGGAAGATTCATTGTTACATATTTTATATATATCTGTGCGAATTGGGGAAAAATGGTGGAAGTGTTTGAGTGAAATCCCCCATATTCATGAATGAATCTGAGTTTGAATGATTCCAGGATTGTCTAAGAAGTTAATGGATTTGATCTGCAGAATTGCGTAATCAAATTTGACTTGGAAGGTCTAAAATTCAAGTTTTAATGGTCGTTGTAGTGATGGACAAAGTTTGTAGAATCGACGGTTGAGATAGTGTTCGATCTTAGATCAATGGTCCCGATTCGTCCTTGGAAAATTTTAAAAATTTGAATGTTTGCAAGGTTTGGCAGAATTACCAAATTAACCACTGGAATTGATTTAATGATTTAAAAAATGAGAAACGTCGACGGTTCCTATTGATTTCGGTTGTTTGGGGAGTTGGAGAAAACAAACAGTCAAGATCATATTGGATGGGAGATCAATGATCCAGATTCACCTGTGATTTTGTCAAAAATTCTAAGTGTGGAAGTTCGCCAACAAAAATCGCCTATGACCAATGGTCGAGGATTGACAAAAAATATTTGAAGTACCGAACTCCGGAGTAAATCAGGACCCTTCATATTCGAGTACACATGTTCGAAGATTAGCATGGGTTCGTAAATTTGGCGTTCAACGGTCCAGGGGTGTGGTGGTGTTCAGAAGCGAAAAACCTCTAAAGTCTCGAGCCCCAGAGTAAATCTAGACCATTCGTGTTAAGGACACGTGTCTGCAAATCAACTGATTCGGGAGTTTAAAATTTGGGGAACTTGTGGTGTACTGGGGAGAAGTCTCCCGAAGTTTCAAAGTCCCGAAGTTGTGAAGAACTAGGGTGACATGGCCTGTTGACGTCACCTAGGGTGACGTGGACACACTTGGATCTTGCCACGTTTCACCATATTTCATGTATTTCAAAGATCATTCGTGCTAGTTATTATAGGAAATGTGTCACCCATTATATAGGGCCATGTTTATGTGCCTTACTTTCTACCACATGGCAGCATATCATGCGGTCCAAAGACTTGGCACTTTGGAGGATTTGAGGAATAAACAGTTGGGGTCGAGGACTCCCGAATGTCAGAGACCATCTCAACCATTGATTACAGTAGACATGTGGTGTAAGATCCCAAGGTTTCGAGACTTGGTACTCCAAAGATTTTGAGTTGCAAGTTGCTTGGGTCGAGAACTCCTAAATGCTGGAGTTATTCTCCACCATTGATCGGGACATGATATGTGGCAACAGATCCTGCAATCTGGAGACTTGGCACTCCATAAGTTTTGAGAGTGTGGACATATGGAACTCCTGAAGTCAAAGTCCCGGAGCTCATGTTGACATTCGATCTCAGCCCTCGATCAATTTTCAACCACGCGATTTCTGATATAGTAATTATAACATATAAAAGTTCTAGGAAGGATTTGGCTCATTTTTTCAAGCCGTGGTCACTTGGGAAAGTGGTTTGAAGGAAGTGCATGTGCATAATTGATTTATGTATCGACCTAGGGATAACATGGAAGTGTTCTTTATATAAATTCTTTACGAGTTGAAAGGATTTGTAGCATTATTAACAATTTTTTTTATCATATCCTTAATTCTAACAAAATTGTCACTTGCACATTTTGCAGAATTAAGGGGTTTACACACATTAGCTCAGAATGTGTATTGAAGAAATGGAAGAAGGCGAGGGAGCCTCCATCCATGATAAAGAGGCTGAAGGCTAGAATACCAAAATTGGCAATGCAGAGACAAAATCCACTGGATGCAAGGGCCGAGGGGAGAAAGAGACATTGATAGAAACTATGAAGAGCCTAAGAATAGAAGTGAAGAGCTACAAGGTAGACAACGAGAGGGTGATGAGAGAGAAAATTCAGATAAATACTGGAGTGTTGCATAGCTTAAATCAGTTGCAAGGTCAAGCCAAAAATGGCTCAAAGCAAGAGCAAGAAGGCAGGTGTCATGAAATAAGAAATGATCATGGAAGAGCGGGTTATTACAAAAGTGCTAGAAGAGCTCATAGACACCACTCACCTCCTTACTCAACAATAAAGTTTTATGCATATGAATATTCCTTAAGCATTCCAAAGGTGTCTCCTGTTAGAAACCAAAGAAGGAGACATGAGGTGGAAAGTTTGCAAGGAGAGCTGAGGAAGCTTAAGCCACCATCCTTTGATGGTGAAAGAGAAATTTAGAATGATTTTGAAGCATGGTTGCTTAGATTCAGGAGATATTTCCAATTGCACAACTATTCACCAAATATAGAAGCCAAAATTGCCACCTACCACTTACATGGGAAAGATGCAATGTGGTGGGATCAACTAAAGAAAGTTGAACAAATTAATGAGAATATGATCACTTGGAATAAATTCAAGAAGTATTTCCATAAGGAGTACCTCTCAGAGCATTTTTATGACAAGAAAATGCAAGAGTTATTTGAACTCATGTTAGTAAGCATGACAATAGAAGAGTATGAGAAAAATTTCTTGGGGTTGTTAAAATATGTTAGGTTTATAAATGATGAAAAGGTAAAGATACAAAGGTTTTTGAATGGATTGCCAAATTTTTATAAAGAAAAGATTCGATATGATGAGCCTAAGACCTTGGCTGAGGCTATCACAAAGGATAAATACTTGTATGAGCAAGGCCAGGGCACAGATTCCATGCAGCAATCTTGGAAGGATAAGAAGAAGGATAAGTCTGATCAGCGGAGGAAGGGATTCAAACCTCCTTTCAATAGGAATGAGCCTAATAAAAATCATCAAGATCAGTATAGTAAGGATGATTCCAAGAAAGAAGTCTCCTTTGGAAAAAGGGGAAGACCACCAATCCAATGTTGGGGATGCAAAGAAGATCACTTGTACAAGGATTTCCCACACAGAAAGGACAAAGTGAAGACTGTGCACAACATCCAAGAAACTACAACAGTCGAAGATATGGGAATGATTTATGCAACCTTAAATGATCAACAAGAAGAATATCAATCCAACATGATCAAGGTGGAAGGTAAGATCATAAATCATTCAATTTTTATTTTAATTGAGTCAGGAGCAAGTCATTGTTACATTGATCTTAAAATAGTGGATAGATTACACTTGGAGAAAAGTAAGCTTGCCAAATAAAGTTTGGTTCAACTAGCCACTAGAACCAAAAGGAGAATCCATGATATGGTCAGAAGTTACATTCCATAAATCTTAATGGTGTGAATACTAGTGTTGACCTAAATATCATACCAATTGGGTCTTACGATATTATAATTGGAATGGATTGGTTGGACAAGCATCATATTGTCCTATATTGTCATATCAATACATTTACATGTCTTGATGGAGATGGAAAACAGAGCACTGTGAAAGGAGTTTCAAGACCCATCTCTATAAGGGATATTTCAGTCTTATAGTTGAAGATATGTTTTAGAAAAGGATGTCAATTATATGCAACCCATTTGGAGGAGCCATAAAATACAAAGGGGCCAAGCCTTGAATATTTCTCAATACTATAAGAATTCGATGATGTATTCCAAGAAATACTAGAGTTTCCACCAAAAAGGGAAATAGATTTCTCTATTGATCTAGTGCCAGGAGCTGCCCCAGTGTCAAAAACACCTTACATAATGAGCACACTAGAGTTAAAAGAATTACAAATGCAGTTGGAGGAATTTTTGAAGAAAGGGTACATACGCCCAAGTGTTTCACCTTGGGGAGCACCAGTAATCTTTGTCAAAAAGAAAGATGGAACCTTGAGGCTGTGTATTGAGTTTTGATAGTTGAATAAGTCTACTATAAAGAACAAGTATCCTCTACCCATAATTGATGACCTCTTTGATCATCTAAGAGGAGCAAATATATTTTCAAAGATAGACTTGAGATCAGGATACCATCAAGTAAGAATCAAGGAAGAAGACATCTATAAGACAGTCTTTAGAACTAGGTATGGGCATTATGGGTTTGTAGTGGTGCCATTTGGATTGTCCAATGCACCAACTGTCTTTATTTGCTTAATGAATGGAATATTCATAAATTACTTGGATAAGTTTGTCATAGTATTCCTAGATGATATAATTGTCTATTATAAGTCAGAGGAAGAGCATGAACATCACCTAAGACTGGTATTGCAAGTGCTAAGATAACACTAGTTGTATGCCAAGTTTAGTAATTGTTATTTTTACCAAGAACAAATCCATTACTTGGGGCACATTATTTCAGAACAGGGTATAGAAGTATACCCTAAGAATATTGAATCCATTAGAGGATGGCCAACACCCATGAATGTTTCAAAAGTCAGATCTTTTATGGGGTTAGCTAGTTACAATAGAAGGTTTAAAGCAAGTTTCTCTAAGATTGTTCATCCCATCACTTCTTTGTAAAATAAGGGAATTAAACTTGAATGGACACCTAAGTGTGACTAAAATTTTAATCCGTTGAAGGAATTACTTACTAGTGCACCTATTTTGAATATTGTTAACCCAAATGATAATTTTGTGGTATGCACAAATGCATGCAAGGAAGGACTTGGTGGAGTCCTCACTCAAAATGGACATGTCATTTGTTATGAGTCGAGAAAGATTAAGGAGCATGAGAGGAACTATGCCACACATGACTTGGAGCTTATTGTCATTGTTCATGCATTGAATATGTGGAAACATTATCTCATGGGAAAGAGATTTGAATTAAAAACATACCATAGTGGTATGAAGTATCTTTTTGATCAACCAACTTTGAATTCTAGGAAAACAAGATGGCTTGAATTCTTAAGTGAATACGACTTTGATATCAATCATATCAAAGGAAAATAAAATAAATTTGTCGATACACTTAGTAGAACAGTGCATCTCATGCATGCTACAATTGTCAGTATGCACCAGTCAGACTTGAAGAGCAGAATTTTAGATGTTGTTGTTAGAGATCCGCATTACCTACAGGTAAATGAAATCTTACAGTGATGAAATGTACAACATAAAGTGAAAGAGTATGAGATAAATGAAGATGGACTACTTATGCAAAAAAATAGAAATTATGTTCCTAGTTCTGGAGAACTTAGGAATTTGGTATTAAAGGAAATGCATAATGTTCCATATGTTGGACATCCTGGTTATCAAAAAACAATTACAGCAGTAAGAAGCCAATTCCTTTGGCGAGGAATGAAAAAAGATGTTCTTGATTATATCACCAGATGTATGGAATGTCAAAGAGTGAAGGATGAACATATACCCCCAACAGGTTTGCTACAACCATTACCAATTCCAGAGAAGAAATGGGAAGTGATAACCATTGACTTTATAACTAAATTGCCTAGGACAACAAGGCAACACGATTCAATCATGGTAGTGGTTGATAAATTGACAAAGATTGCTCATTTTGTTCCTATAAAAACAACTCGTACAACAACTAACATTGCAAAAATTTACATGAAGGAAATTTCTAGGTTGCATGGGATACCTAGGACAATTGTCTCAGAGAGAGACACTAAATTTACTTCAAATTTATGGAAATTATTATTTAAAGGATTTGGTACAAATCTGAACTTTAGCACAACATATCATCCGTAGTCACATGGGCATACAGAGAGGGTCAACTGAGTAATTGAAGACATGTTAAGAATGTATGTGATGGATAAGCCATCTAAGTCGGAAGATTACATGCACTAGGTTGAGTTTGCCTATAATAATGGGTATCAAGCTTCTTTGAATATGCGCCCATTTGAAGCCTTGTATGGTAGAAAGTGAAATACTCCAGTAGGTTGTGACAACCCAACATATAGAGTGGTACTTGGGCCAGAGTTTCTCAAGGAAATGGAAGACCAAATGGTTAAGATTAAGCTGAATTTAAAGACAACTCAAGATAGACATAAGATTTATGCCGACAAGAATAGGACAACAAGAGAATTTAAAGTAGGAGAGCATGTTCTCTTGAAAGTAAAGCCCAAGAAGAGCTCTTTGAAGTTGGGAAGTTGTACAAAGCTGGTAGCCAGATACTGTGGTCCATTTGATATATTGGGAAGAATAGGGTGAGTTGCATACATGCTTTCATTTACTATTTCCATGGAAGTGCATAATGTATTTCATGTCTCTTTGATAAAGAAATATGTACATGAGCCTAACCATGTTGTTGATTGGCATTTGATTCGGGTAGAGACAAAGTGAGAATTTCAAGTCCAACTAGTGCAAACACTGGACAAAAAGGTCAAAATGTTTCAGAATCAAGTTATAGAGTTGGTAAAAGTTCAGTGGACCTGCTACGGTCCCGAAGATGCTACCTAGGAGCATGAAGATGCCATGTGGGTAGAGTACCCACAATTTTTTGAATAAATTTTGAGATTTTGATCTTTGTTTTGTATATGCATTGAGGGCAGTGCCAAAATAAAGGGGAGAGGATATAACACCCCAGGTTTTGAGCCCCCATATTTAATAATGTATTGTTACATCGTTGAGAGGCCAGAGTGTCCAAATAATTATTAAAAGGCCAGTGTGCCTAAGAAATTTAATTTTTTGATCATTATTAATAATAAATACATCGTTGGCTGCTAGACGAACAAGGACTAGAGTTATAGGGGGCTATGATTCCACAAAAGAGGGGGTTTGAGGGGCCAAGTGCTTATTTATTTTATATTATCCATTTTGTGTAATGGGGGGGGATCATCTACATCAACTCAGGGGGAAGGGAAAGAGGCTCTTGACCCCAACGAATTACAAAAACTCATCCCTGGTTTGTGGAAGGGGTTTGTTCTCCCATTGGAAAATACTCTCATTCCCGTCCCCATTCTAGTACTGTTGTTGGTCACCTCACGTGTTCATTCACTCATTTTGATTCATTGTTCATCCTCTCTCGTGGAGTCTTCACTCCATCCATTTCCTTCACTCACTCATCTTTCCTCATTTTGGTGTCTTGGCTTGGGAAAGGAAGACAAACTGCTGAAGGGCAACCACAATTTTGTTCGTTGTAGAGATTGTTGGTGTAATCTAGCCATGATTTGGGGCCTGCATGTTTGAGATGCTTGGCCTGTGATCAACTTTGTTCACAACTGCGAGTTATGAAAGTCCCAGCATGGATATTCTAGACCAGCTGCATTGGAGCTCTGGAAGGAGAGGAACTGCCTGAGGGACTACATGGAAGAGAAGGGTGGATGTCTATTCTATTGGGTGTTGTAGGTTGGGTAGAAGAGAGATGGGTACTTGGATTGTTGTGAGTGCTGGAGAATCATGTGAGAGCTTGAGTGTTGACTAGTTTGAGAATCCAAGTAACACTCTTGAACCGTCCTTGTGGATTCATAGCCCTAGCTCGTGGGTGAAATTGTTGCTCAGACTTCGAACAACAATGTTTACGGTTGGTCCTTGGTCTGCTGCCAATTGGTATCTTCTTTTACAAAAGATAAATGCTCTATGTTATGGTTTTCTTTTCCTATGTTTCTATTTCCTTTGCGTATCAAATTATTATACCTGAAATTGTACCTGTAATATACATGCTTGCTAATTAATGATGTGCATGATATATTATGCATGTCTTTTATGTTGTTGTGTGAATTTTAATCATTGCATGAGTGTATTGCATGTTTTTTTTATCAATTAAGTATTATCAAAGTTTTCAAATCAAACAATTTGGTAACAAGGAAGAAATGTAGTGGTGGGAAAGTAATCCAATTTACCCATTTACATCCATGAAACATGAAAAAGTAACAAGGGTTGCATGGCAACACAATCCCTGCCGAGTTAGTTGGGAAATACATGTTGAACATCATAGATACATTTAACTGCAGATGTAATAAGGATGGCGAGTTAATTGGGAAACACATGTTAAACAACATCAATACATTTAAATGTAGATTTAATAAGGATGGAGAAAATCAAATAAATGTCTTTGAGATTAATTTTTTTTTTATATGACAAAAAGTTGAGATTGAGATTAAAAATTATTATGGTATGTATGGTCTTTACTACCATCCAGGTACTATGTGTACAAAAGAATTAAATCTTAATAGCCCACTACTTTAGGTACTTGCAATAAAATGAAAGTTTGATTAATACTGATCAACATATATTAAAGTAAMTCTATAATGTTCATTAAAAATGGCAAAGTTCCTATCAAACTTGTTTGAAATTGGAAAGATGGTGAAATGMAATTTAATTGAGGACTCTTAATAAGGTAGAAAAATTCCAATGTTGAGGTATGAGTACATTAGTATTCCAATGTTGTAGTATGACTACATTCAATTTTGTGAATTTGATAGAAAATTATAGTTGAAAACTAGAGTAGAATGTTTCCATTTGAATTTTAATTAATTTTGGTTGTTGAGGCATTTTCAACTTGTTACAAACCATCTTCAATGTGTTGCAAGGCTTACTCGGTGACAATAATTTTTTTGTTGTTAGAAGAATAAAAAAGAAGGAAGAAATAAATTTCATTTAAAAATAATAGTGTGCGATTAGACGGTGTGATGCAACTTAGTGGTAAATATTCTAATGAAGTAGCATGATTACATTCAATTTTGCCAATTTTAATTTGGCTTTGATTTTATTGGAACAAAGACATTGTATATAACAAAAGACAAAGGAAGTGAAATGCAATTGAATGCACGCTTGGCCATTAGCTACTCAATTTCTTCATGGCAAATATTTCAATGTAGCATGGTACAAAAGATTTGATTTTTTGATAATGGAAGTGCGTGAAATCTCCAATATATATATATAGACATTGTGTAATAAGCATATATGGTCTATCTTGAA
>WSFP011524422.1:0-12349 GCA_009831015.1 Picea engelmannii | reverse complement strand
AGATCAACCATAAAGCACAAAACATTCACAACACAGGATATACGTGGTTCACCCCCACCCTAGGGATACGTCCACCAACTCTTCGTCTTCTTTATTAGCTTCCTTCAATATTCTTACATGCACAGAGCCTCAAGATTAAATTCGCAGAGGACAAGAGATATGCGCACTCTTCGCTAGATCCTCCTTCCCCAAGATAGGTTACAACACAAAGCTTACATATAGTCTCTATGGTCACTTGCACTTAGCTTTGCAAGTCTCACACAGTATGTATGAAACAATTACAACTATTACTTACAATTAGCACAACTTACAACTCTTAGATCACATAGATCGAACTTTAGCACTTAGCACACTGGACTCTTCTTACATCGCCTAACTACTTATTTATACATTACAAAATCGAGCCTAAACATGGGTAAACTCATGGGTCGACATTCCCATATCCGTTACATAAGCCCAAAACCCAAAAATCCCTAAAAAAGGGGCCAAGATCTTGTGATCTCCACTTCGTCTTGCGCGCCGCCTTCGACATCTTGTCGATGTCCCAAAACTAGGTCAAACATGACCAAGAATCCTCAAAACTTGGTCAAGGGACAACATGCCCCCAACACTCACCTGTGAATCATCCCGAGTCACTCTAACCTGGGTAGCTCTGCTTCAAAATCCTTGAGCTTGGCTCGAGCTGATTCGACTTGTTGTTTTTCCATGACCTCCTATTCAATGAACTCTTGGATGACTGCTTTATTAACAGGTCCCTCTAGGCATTGTTCAACTGCAGTGACGACTTGCTCCAGTTCTACTTCTCGACCTTCGATCTATGTGAATAGTTGGAAAGCCTCAACCTGTATAGGTTGGAGCCTCTGAGTCACTTCTATGACTCTGCTCTTAATGGTGTGGACTTGCTGTTGAGCAGTGCGCTTCTCTTGGGAACGTTTCATCCTTTCAACAACTGACAGGGGCTTCAATTGCGCCTGTATTGTTTCTGCTTGCTTCTTCGCCTCATGGAGCTGTGACTCCAGTGCCTTTAATTCTAGATTCTTAGTGAGTTGCTCATAAGTCTGGGCACTGCAATCAGTTAGTTTCTTACAATCCATGGAAAGGCCTTTATTCTATCAACTGCGCTCCGGGCAATGGCTTCTCTTTGATCCCTTACATCCTGTGGAGGGTCGAGCACTGTGTGGCGCTCTAAGTCTACTATTCTTTGCTGTAGTTTTTGGATAGCTTCCGCAAGCTTCTCTAATTTATGCTCGACTCGGTCTTCTTCCTTTGGCTCTAAGCCTGTCACAAAGTGGAGTGTTGTGTTGACTGTGTCTTTCAATTTGAGTTTCTCTACGAGCAACTGTTCTTTTTCTTGCTGAATCTATGCTTTCTCCTCTTCAAACTTTGTCTGGAGAGATACCTTCTCCTGCTCTACAATTCAACATTGTTCTACGATTACTTCTTGCACTTTATTCAAGGCCTGGGTGGCTTGTTCGGTTTCTTCTTATGCGCGACGAAGGCGAGCTTTAGTCACATCAATAAGTCGGTGGAGTTGGGTTGGCTCATCTCCCAAATCTGGTTCTCCGGATGGCAGGGGCGCAGTGGACACTGTGCAATTGGACCGAAGGGCCTGCTATACCCCTCAGAGTTCGACCTTGATTATGTCGTACATCTCCTCCTGCTTGGATTCTTATTTCTGGAAGAGTTCCTGCGAGGCATCGTTTACCACTGCGATGATGAAGTCAAATTCATCAAAAGTGAGCACAGTCTTCATCTTAGTCAAGGTGGCTCTAGATTTCTTTTGGGAAGAGGGTTTTGGGGGAGAAAGCTTCCTCTTCTTCAAGGGATCGAACTCATCTCTAGGCAGTGTTACTTCGACCTGCTTCTGCTCATCTTCTTTACCATGTATCTCTTCTACTTCATCATCACCCCCTCGGCCAGGTGATATTGAAGTAGTCTTTTCTGAGGCACTGCTTAAGTCTTGGACTTCTTTGGTCTTCTTCCTTCTATTGGTTCCAGGTGTGTCATGTTCTTTCTGAGTGGCCTCCAGGCTGTCAAGTTTAGGATCAAACATCTCTGCAAGGTCAGTGGGGATAAGGAAGTATTTTGACCAGTACTTAGTTATCTCCTCAAGGTCCTCTTCTATGATCTTGTAGTACGACTGAAGCTCCTCCTTATGTTCGTCTGCTCACGTAGTAATGTAGATGAAGTGTCGATATGCATGGAACTTCATGAGAGTTCGAAACCATTGTAGGGTGTTCAGCATCATGTGAGGCTTATCTTCGATATCCCTCTTCAGCTAGAGATAGTATGTGTGAAAGACTGCATTTAACTACCACTATTTTCCCATATCGCTCGAGTACCTGATCGTTGTGAAATTCGCAGCAAGCGGCTCGAACGACTCAATGTTTGGGAAGGTCACACCTTCTGACATCTCCCAAGAAACAAACGTGATGAGGATCATGATCCAGCTAAAGTGGAACTCATAGCCCTGATCCTGTGCTTCGTGACAGTCTAATTCTAGTTGATTAATTAGGTACTTTGCCCAGTTCATCTGTACACCTTCCACACATTTCCCCATGAGGTCAACGATAAATCCTGTGACATGCATGGGTTTGTTCTTCCTTACTATCTTTCCTATGATTAATTGGCATGCTATACACACTACTCCATTCTGGATGGAAGCTACCTTATAGTCTCACGTCCCCTTCTCAACATCACCGTATGTATCCTTGATCTTCTGTGCTAACGCGCGATCTGTGGCTTTCCCTAGATAGAATTCCTACGGGTCGGGTCCTTGCATATTCAATCCAGTGATCCTATGGATCAACGTCAGAACGACTATGATACGGTGGTCTAGCCATTAGTATCCTCCATTGTAACATGAAAGTAGGATCTTGACACAGGCGTTAACTTCCTGGTGCCTTCCAAAGTGTGGGATTTTCATTACATTCAACAGGGTGGACTACGTGAGGTTCATCGTCCATGGATGGGGGATTATTTTTGAGTTCTTCCCCTTCATCCTGGTCAAGTATTTATACGGGGTGAGCACACTTTGGTTCTGGTGGTCTCCTAAGTTGAAGTCGTTGAACTTCAATGTTGCGATCTTGTCCTATTGTGCTCAAACTGCGAGTATCCCCTTCAGGAGGTACGCAGTAACCATGGTGTACTCAAAATATCTCGGCACACTATCATGACTCACCACACCAGCCAGAGGCGGGATGCAGTCAGGTAATATGGTTGGGATTAACTTCACATTTGCTAGGTCATCTTTGTGCTTGGTTCTCTTTTTCGTTGTTGGTCGGGATGGTCCGGATCCATGAGAAATCGACAGAGAGGCTTGCACTCCTCTCATCAACGACGCTTGTATACCCACATACATTACTCTTTTAGTCATTATGTCAATGAGTACCTCCTTCACAGACTCTTCGACTGCACTAATTTCTTTGGACATACACGCTCATGGTTGAATATCTCGGGTTTGAAGAATAACTACTCAATGAAAGTGGATGGATGGTGATAGCACGATGATCACTGTGTGAAATCAACTAATCTGTGGGATTAGATAATCATGGTTGGAAAAAGTGTTCTCGGTGAAAGGTTCGATGGAATAAGTAGATAACTAGGCAATAGATCTCTCTAACAGGTGAGAAGCCTTCATTAATTCAGTTCGGTCTGTTATGGCGCGGTCCCAATGGTCTGATGGTGAGATTTATGACCATAAATTCCTTTCTACCCATTCAGGGTATCGGTCTAACGGTTATACTATTCCCAATGGATATATTTCTTCTCCATGAAGAAGTGTCATGTGACATTGTTCTAATTTGCGAGCGAAGTTCCAGTTTTGCAAATTTTCCTTCTATGGAGTTCCCTCTGGAACCTTCTGTAACTTTTCGATCTTTGATCTCTTCTTGCTTAGTTTTCTAGATTGCTTTCTAGTGAGCTTTGTCTCGGTATTCCTCTTTCCATTTTTAATCTTATCTCCTCTTGGCACAATAACTTCACGTTGTTGAGATTCTTTCCTAGGATTCAAGGGCAATACTTCTTCTCTATCTGGGGTAGGTGCTTCAGTATTCTGTGAGTCTTCTTGTGTTCTTCCAATTTCGAAATCCAAGTCTCTAGTTTTAAATAGATTCGATATGTTCTCTTGTTCTGCAATCAAGTGTATGATCCTCCTAGTCATGAAATCTTTCAACTCTTGCTTATTCTACTCTAAGACTTCTTCTTCTTTCCTTCTGGCCTGATCCCTTCAATCCAAGGTTTTTCCTAGTAATATAGCAAAGGGGGCATTGTTCTCAATAAATTTAACAACTTCAAATTCTTCCTCTATCGAAGTTCCATGGGCCCTCATAGATATATGGGTGAGATTCCCATGCAAGGTTATCATCTTTCCTCTAAATAATCTTATTCCCCCCAATGAAGGAATCATAGAAGGATTTCCTAAAGTTTCCCAAGTTCTTTATGTCATAATATTCACCTATGTTGCTTCATCTAGAACACAGTCAATGTCGAAGTCTCCTATTCTTGCTTCTATGAACTCTTTTCCTTTGAAGATCTCTGATAAGTTGATATTTTGGTGGTCATTTAGGGTTTCTTTCATTTGCAACAATACGGTCTCTTTTTCTTTCAGGGTTTCTGCCATGGTCTTAGTTTCTTGAGCTTTCTCATGGTCTTCTTGTCTCATATCCATTTTTCAAGCTTAGCTATCATTCTAGGGAAATATAAAACTTCATGGTCCATATATTTACAACAAAGACAACTAGATCTTCTACTGGGACATTCCTTAGCCAGATGTCCCAATCTTCTGCAATTGTAACAAAGGGTTAATCCTCGTTTTCTTTTAAATGATCCCCATCCTTTCCTATACTGCGCACTAGGATCATTGTAGCTAACTTGGAAAAAAGTCTTTCTAGCTGGATCCTGCATCCATTGGTTAGTCCAAACATTCTTTCTATGAATAGGTATAACATATCTTTTACTATTCTTATCAGATCTATGTATATCAAATATTACTTCTTCTAGTTGTGCCCTACTTTTCAAGCTAGGACAAAATCTATCAAGCATACCTAGATCCATACTTTTGAAACAAAAATTTCCACTTATCTTACCTTTAACAAAGCACAAATCCTTCAGATCTTACCTCTTCTCTTCAGATCATACTTATTTTCTTAGCACAAATCTTCACAGATTAAGTAGAATACTACGTACTAGGGTGACCGATCTACGCACAGAGCTTTCACAGTTTCAGGTCAGATCTTCACACAAAGCTCATCTTTCCTTAGTTCCCAACAATCACAGTTTCGGCCCCGACAACAGAACCACTTGTTGGCACAGGGGCATACCCGGGGTTCAACGCTACAACAACGCACAAACAAAACCCTAACTACCGGCCCTTTCGGCAACACCTGCGAAGTAGATGAAGTCTCACCTAAGGTAGAGGCAGGGGTGGTTGCATGACTCCAGTGTTTGCAACCTTAGCTGGGACACATATCTTTGACTGTAACACCTTAAAAAAACACTTAGCAGTTGTAGTTCATCAATACCCAGTTTATTCTACAATGTAGTTAAACCCTAATAGTAAATCTATGCAACATTCCCATGGATTCAATAGAGTCAAGAACTAAGCATACTAACATAGATCAGATCTAGTATTCACTCACATTATTCAGCACTAAGCTACCACATTAGATTCATTCATCATCTAACAACACACTAAGCATTTAATCATATAAACAAGAGAGCAACCATAAAGCACAAAGCATTCACAACACAAGATATACGTGGTTCACCCCCACCCCAGGGCTACGTCCACCAACTCTTTGTCTTCTTTATTATCTTCCTTCAATCTTCTTACATGCATAGAGCCTCAATATCAACTTCGCAGAGGACATGAGATCTGCGCACTCTTTTCTAGATCCTCTTTCCCCAAGCTAGGTTACAACACAAAGCCTACATACAATCTATATGGTCACTTGCACTTAGCTCTGCAAATCTCACATGGTATGCACGAAGCACTTACAACTATTACTTGCACTTAGCACAACTTACAACTCTTCGATCACATAGATCGAACTTTAGCACTTAGCACACTGGCCTCTTCTTACATCGCCTAGCTACTTATTTATACAATACAAAATCAGGCCTAAACATGTGTACACCCATGGGTCGACATTCCCATATCCGTTACATAAGCCCAAAACCCAAAAATCCCTAAAATGGGGGCCGAGATCCCATGATCTCCGCTTCGTCTTGCGCTCTGCCTTCGACAACCTGTCGATGTCCCAAAACTAGGTCAAACATTACCAAGAATCCTCAAAACTTGGTCAAGGGCCAACAAGGTGCATTGATTTCAATGTAGATTTATTATGTTAACTTTTAGATTACATTGATTTTAAAATAATTTATATGATCATTCTTATGATGCATTGATTCAAGAATCATGTTCTTAAGTTCCTTCTTTAGGTGCATTTATTTTAGTGTAGTGTTATTTTTTTCCTCGTTGTGTTGCATTGACTTCATAATATTATTATTAAGTTCTTTCTTCAAATGCATTGATTTATATAACAAGTAATTGCTAATATCTTATAACTCAACAAACATAAATAAAATGGCAATGATTTTTCTTTACCCAGAAATTAATTTATGTTGATAGAACTTCTGAAAATCATGCATTAAATTTACAGTTGAGTTATTTTACTAAAATGAATAGTAGAAGCAAAATAGAAACCAAGCACATAAATATGAGAACACCATAAATACCCTGGAAACTCTAATGTGGGAAAAAACAACAAAGAGAGGGATTTATTGGGCTCTTGAGAGAATTATTATAGAAGCAATAGAAACAAAATTTTCTTACAGAATAATTCTTCCAACAATTTGCACTTTTCCTTATCAAATCAGCCTAGCCAATATCAGCTATAGGACACTCATTTTTATACCTATATGGTTGAGTTTGTATGGCCTCTAAACGACCCTTTGTATGAACTGGTATGGCCCAAAAATTCATAGCCTTTACAACCCTCATCTTCTCATCCCAATATTCCCTCACATGGCTTGCCCTTGTTGTTTTATAGCCCTTATTTTTGGCCCCTTTAGAAGTTGTTGTACAGCCTACAATACAACTTTGTTGTATTAATTATTCCTCTTAGCCAAGTCGCTCAGTCCTCAATTGAAAATCACCCTCTCCTTTAGTACCCCAAGCACCCCTCTTCTATATTGCTCCAAAGAGTGTTATATGTCCTCCTCCACCCTCAACCTCCGTTTTAACACTCTAATTCACATTTCCTAGAGGCTTCTAAAAGCCTCCAGAAATTCACTTTTGTGAATTATTAATTTTCTGAAAAAGTGACTTTGTCAGAAATCTGAGTGAAAAGTCATTTAAGTGACTTTTTAATTTTTCCTAAGTTAAAACTTAGGATAAAATTAATAAATTTGATTCTGGATAATTAATTTTGTCCATCGGGTAGCCTTGGACATATAGGCTTAGTTGAGACACCTTCTGAGCTACAAATTAATAGTAATTGTGTTTCTTCTTATAGTGCACTAAAGTCAGTGTTTTCTTCTATGTTATAAACATATACATTTGAAGTAAAACATTGGAAAAAACATAATCATGTTTCTTCATAATGTTGAAATTGAAGAAAAAAAAAGGGTACTACAAGAACATGCTAGGAGACAATAGAGAATGAATCATATGAACAAATGGAAGATAGAATAAAACACGATTGCACATGGTGTATCTTGCAAAAAGTGAATCAACGACAACATGTGACTCTAGGACAAAAAGGTGAACAAAGAAGATAATACCAAAATAAGTGCAATGACAAAAACATAACTATAGAACTATAGAATATATATTGGTGGAGAGTCAAGACTGTGGGTACCAGATAGTCAAGTACTTGATTGAAACTATTAAACATTCCCTTGAAATTGCTTATCTTCCTAAGAAGATCCCCTTGCTTCTTTGTCCATGACTGGTGTTGCAACATTCAATATATATACAACAACAATGATCTTCTTGCTTCATATATCAGTGAGGGATATGACCAATTTACAAGGGTTGTATTTGATTATTTTACAAGAGGAGATGAGACATTCCAAATATAGATAGATGAGAGGAGTTTTATAAAAAAAACACTAGAAACACAAATTGATGCTCGCCTTGGGAAATCTTTTCCTAAAAAATTATATGTTCATTTTGGAAGAAGATCATTTTGGAAGAGGAATTTGCAAGGCCAACTTACGGGGAAAATAGAGGGAAACTTGGAAAACAAACTCCCTGTCGCCTCAATTTTTCTTCCCACTCTTCATGATGACCAAATCTTATCTCTAGGGGGATTCCTTGGAAACTTTGTGTTCTTGCTTCCACACTTTATAACTAGATTCAAACTTTCTTACAAATCTATGTTCCAAGAGAAAATCGATTTAGCTCTCCTTCAGGAATTCTTGGATTCATGTTACAAAATGTTGAGTGTAATTGGTTGTTGTGAATAATTTGTGAATATCAGTCTGACTATGAATCGATATGCCACAACTTGTTTGGATCATAATGTTCCCTTTATCACCATACTATCAAATATACTATTGTTGGCTCTAAGTATATGATTACAAGGGAAATCTCCAAGAATAGTATGTCAAATATTCATGTACAAATATGCCTATTATGAGCTTGTTCAAAACTAATTGATATGACATATCTATGCAACAACACAAAATTATGCTTTCTTGAATTTAATTAAGTCATGCAATCCAAACTTTGAGAATAAATATGAACATATATCCTCTCTTTGTTTGTGTGTATATGTGAGTAGAAACCCTATTCTTGAGGGGACTAAAACTTGTTTATAGAGGTATGGTTTAATGGGTTTGTTTCAGCTTATATAAACCATAAAAGTCTACCTTCATTAATACAATGCCTACTGATAGATACACGAGTAGTCTTTAGGCTGCAATTCCTTATGAAAAAAAAAATTGTGCCATATGATGGATGAATCTCAAAGGAAGAAAACAAAGTTTCAGATTTTTTTATTATAATTTACCTATGGCTTTATGATTGTCATACAAACATGTGTACTAGGGTAAATATGAGTCTGAAATTAGTTGGGGAACATTTCATACATGTTGCATTGAGATCACCCTAATCAAAATTTGATCATATCTCAGGATTTTTTTAGATTCCTTTAACTACAATAATCTCAAGCTACCAGGTCCAATATGATTTCAATTGTTGAAGTGTAATGATGTGTATTATTATTCCAGCAATGAGAAATGAAAACATATGATTTTACAACCTCGTAATTTAATTCTATATGTTGCAAATAAGTGTTATAAACTTTCTTTCTTGGAGTCTAACTACATTCTTGGATTCCTGTAACTTTCATAATCCCTTCACCACTCAATTGAGGCTACAAATACTCACTATTATCCAATATCAACAATTCATTCCTAGCAACATAGCTTACCATTATTGGAGTTGACAATTATTACGTAGAGAAGAATATATTTTCATATAGGTGTTTAGTCAAACAGTTGCCAAGCAATCTAAAACAAATCTCATATTCTCAAGATTACCAACCTAGGTCTTAGGGTGTATGTCTTTTGTTGAAATATCTTGGTCTCTAGGGATAAAAATAACACTTTCCAACTTACAATTGTGAATCGAACACCAAAATGACAAATCAAAATCAATGGTTGTTATGCTAATAAAAAAAATTCGCATACACATTTCGTCGGACAATTAGTATACATCATGGATATGTCTGATTATGCTCCATAGTTTTATGAAACAATAGGAATCCGAGTTTATCAACCAAATTTGGTGTAAATATGATGTATACCCCAACCAAAATTAGTAATGGAAACAATATAGAATTAAATATTATAATAAAAAATGAAATATTTTAGTGGCACTTTTTTACAAAAAGTTTTTAAGAAAACTCAAACCATATGACAAGTGTGTTCCACAAGCGTAAAAATTTAAAATCAAGCCTTAAAATTACTTGTAAAGAATGAATATGCATCTCCAAGAATAAAAATACTTGTCAATCGAACAACAAATCAACATACATTCAAAACTACCAAGGATGTTGTGTAGATCAAAGAAAGTCTCTTAGAAAAATTTAGTCAAACAATTCTTGTTCCGTTTTGCGTACCTATGAAATTTGAGTTACAACAGTCCATACAAATGATATATTTGATGGATGGAGCTTGGGTCTTCTCCCTGCTCCCAACAAAAGAGTTGAAGAAATAAAACTTGGTGGTTAAAAGAATGAGTACCAATGACTTAGTGGTATATTGGGCACGAGATCTTTGGCACTAAGGAGGGTGATTTCTACAATGAAGTAAGAGGGTGCATATCTTGAGAAATGCAAACAAAGAACAACCTTATCTTGGATTTCAACAAAAACTCAAAAATATTTCACCATATTTCTTTGTAAGAGTAGACAAGGAGAAATTGTTATGCAAACTAAAGACAACTAATAAATAGTTCTACTATCTTTTACCATAAGTAAAGAGAAAATACAAAAACTAAAACTGTTTAAATTGATCAAACACCATTATATAGAATAATATTACTAGGGAGAAATTGTAGGACAATGAATGATGAAAGGTTTCCATACTTGAAAACACACAAAGAAATTGGAAAAACTAAACCTTTAGGGTGCACCATGTTAGTGCCGCCATTTTTCTTTCAATTAGAGTCAGTTTTCAATCGAGTTATATCCCATGTGTCAAAACACATGAAGTCAGGTATGTAGAAATGAAGGGGTCAAAGTCAGCAAGTGGTCGGTTGGCCCTTGGAAGTGGGAAGGGATGTCAGAGTTGAAACATACGTGAATGGTATGGGTATGTTGTTCCCAGAAAGTCGGGTCCTGTCAAAGTTAGTTTCTATGTGCCCCAGGTCGAGTCAAGTAGTTAATGGAGGTCGCATCAACAGGTGTTGTAACTATTATCAGTTCATCATGAAGGTCGAAGGAATGAAAAATCATGGCGTTCACATCACGTATTCCCTGCAGCCCTTATCACATGTACCTTACACGCAGGGATGTGTTATGGAAAATATGTGGTTCGATTCGAAACATCTAGTTGCCATGAATTCAATGTTATTTGGCACGATCCTTCCTTCTGTCCGATCTGTTATAAATACGAGAGGTTCTACACCCACTTTGTTTGCGAAATCATATTTAGGATCTGTCTGTAAGTTTTCTCATACACCCAGGTTGATCGAATTCTCCATCTTGGGCATCCTTATGATATACTACGTGTAAGACAGATATCGGTCACGCCATGGTGACCTCTCAAAATATGAAGAAGGGTACACAGTGGTAGGATCACTAGACCTGAGACCCAAAGTGATTGGGATTCATTCTCACTCACAACAGGCATCCCCAAGGATAAAAAAGGGATTTTTCCTTTACCCATGGAAACGACGACATCACACCACACAAAACTTGGAGTGGAAGGAACTACGTAGGAAGGAAGGACAATGGAAGCCTTATCTCCCCAAAAACAAATACCTCGGAGAAGGGGTAAACCAAGGAAGAAAAAGGAAGCTGGGGAAACTCAAATCTCAAATGAGCCACGCGCATGATCGATCGCTGAATAATTACTTATGCGTGTCGTCTTCCTGGAGCCTTCGGAAGGTATCGGCTGAGAAAGTGGGAGAAGTATGAGAAGGATGGATGCCACGGGTACAAATAATCAAGAGACATATCAGAAGTTGAATCAAGCGAAGATAGCCATCATTGAACTGTACCAAGAAAATAGGGAGTTGAGACAACAACTGGCGACAAAGATCACCACAGAAGCATCAACAACACAAGGTCGTAAAGGGAACGTGACGTGGCTCAAAAGACAACTCAGAGAGGTGCAATATATGATTGTATAGATGCGTGAAGCACAACGGTTGTCAGAAGAAAGGTATGCCAAACACTCCAGAGAATGTGAAGCGACCAAAGAGATAGTCCGCGCAACTCTCGTCGGTGAGCAGAATAAACAAGATTAATCAAGTTTGTTCCTGTATTCACAAACAGAAGGAAAATATTGACAATTTTGAAGGAGACATCGCCCAAGACATTTTTCTAGTTAAATAACGACCATGACTGTCTACAACCACTTTTTGCACACACCTCCCCCAGCAAATGAGCGCGTGGAAGAAAATCAAAGCTGTTACAATAGACAACGGGACTTTGACAAACACTTGTCCACCCAGATATATGGTCGAAGGAAATCATTGACACATCATTCACGATGACGATACCTGATCGATAACCGAATCCCTATGGAATATTACAAACAATCATGATGTAGCCAGATGTATTCATTGTCTATTTTTGGAAAACGTCATGCGAAGAGTTTTGTAATGCAAAAC
>ML894523.1:4808-17157 GCA_009831015.1 Picea engelmannii | reverse complement strand
GCCTCTACTTCCTATTCTTCTCTTACCTCACGTCCCTTCACACCTACCACCTCTTTCACCATCTACACTCCTACTCTCATTACTACCTCCCAACCTACATCCAAAGTTACTTTCCTTCATGCAGACCACAAATTTTCAACGACAGATTTACAGTCTGGGCTTCCTAACCACTGGACTCTTCCACATTTTGCCTCGTCTACTACTACCAGTGTTCCTCTCCCTACTCCACGTAGTGGACTCCTATAGACGAACCCATCCTCTACCCTACGAAGTAAGCAAGCACTCTCGGCCTCCTTTGAACCTCCACGATTCTTTGGGATTAATCGCAAGACCTGTGCTCTGTAACACACCCATGACGAGGCATAAAAAAAATTGCTTTTCTTAAAGGACACATTCTCCATCCATGGTTTCTAATTTGGAAGGTCGGGAACCAGTCCGACCTCCCAATCAAGGAATTCTGATTCTAGAGCCAAACGAATCTCTGAGACCTTGATGGTCTCATTCTGTAATTAGATGCAGACCCTTTTGACTTCTTGGTGCAGGTCCAAAGGTACCTGCGAGCCTCCTCTTTGTGCCTGCGAAATATCGAAGTCTAGGCGCCAACTCCTTTTTTGATAATCCCCTTCCTTGATATGACCTTGGGAGATGACCTTATGTAACCACGCGATTGCGGGCGCGGCCAAGGGTGGTTTGAAACCAAACTACTTTTCGTCTCGCAATTCACCTTGAGCCTCCAGGTGTCCTTTCTCCAAAATCGTGGTCTGGATTGTGGCCCGCCCTCAAATTTTTAAAGTTCACACACCTTCGGTCCCTGCAATGCGACAGGATCGTCAATCTCACGACCTTGACGGTGCTTCTGAAATTGACTGCTCAAATCTATCCTTTTTGAATCTACCGTTCAGATCTAACCTTTCTAAATCAACAACTGTGATTTATTTCGTGGTTTGGGTTTTAGGAGTTTCAACTCTCAACCCTTGCCTTCTCCCATAGTGACAGATCTCCTGCCACGCGTCCTCTTTAATCAACGGTGCTAATCGCTTCGCGATTCCGGACTTTGAGAGTCTCAAGTCTCAACTTTTAATTCCCCTCGAAGTATGTGGATTTCTCCCACGTGTCCACTTGAATAAGACGATCGAGGCTTACTTTGGGTCTTTACCTGAAATCCACAGATTCCTGCCACGTCCCCCCTTAATCTTGTGGCTATGAATTAATTCAGGACTTTACCCGGAGTCCATAGATTTACGCCACGTCTCTTCTGGATCAGATTGTCCAGATTCACTTTCGATCTTCGGAGTTCGACAGTCTCAATTCTCAACTGAAACCCCAGTGCGATTCACTCGGAGACGTCGATCCATCGACACGTACCCCTCCTAGGGATCAACGACCAGGACCTACTTTGGGTCTTTAGCGCTTTTCAACCAAGACCGGATCAATGGCATTCATCTCCCTTCTCGATCAATGGTTGAGATTCCACTTCGGGACTTCGACGCTTTCACCCTCTACTTTCCTTTGGAGTATTCCGTACCCGGAGTGCTAGATCTGGTGCCACGCGTCCACCTTAAATCGACGACTTTCATCCGCTTCGGGACTTTGACCTTCGGACATCTCAAACTTCAAATCCTCCTTGCTTCGTTTCTTTTGTAACATTCTATCCGGAGTTCGTGATCTGATGACATGTGTCCTCCTTCAGATCGATGGCTCCCAGATGCTTCGGCTGTTCGGGCTTCGACGATTTCAAACTCTTATCCATCGCATTCTCCCGGAGTGTTTTCACTCGAATTTCGCGATCAATCGCCATGTGCCCTCTGGATCCGACGGTCCAAATTCTCTTCAAGTCTTTGGGTTGCTTTCACCCGAGGACAACGGATCTCTACCACGTGTCCCTTTCGATCTGACGGTTGAGATTCACTTCGGCTCTCCGGCTCTCTGGGCTTTGGGAGTTTCAACTCTCAACTGAAACTCTCGAAGTGATTTCTACAGAGTTAATGATTTGCTGACATGTGTCTCTTGGCGATCAATGGTTAGGATCTACTTCGGGTCTTCGGCGATTCCTCTCTCTCCTTGACCACAAGCTCTCGCTCAGGAGTTGTAGATCTTGCGCCACTTGTCCCTCTTGGCGATGAACAGTCCCAATTCACTTTGGGACTTTAGGACCTTGGCTAGTCAACCCTCCCGTGCACACAAACGTTAAAACTCGTGCACTTTACCTTAGATCGAATGACTAACATTCCTTTACGCTTAGATCCGACGATTAGGATCTGTTCCTTCCCAACACTTCTCCTCTGCTTCCCTGGACGCTAATCTAACGGTCCAGGATTCTCCTCGCAACCAATATGACAGATGTTGTCGCTCCTCCTCTTGAGCTTTTGACTTCTTCTGACTTGGAAGAGTTTGGTAAATGTTCAAAGGCCTCAACCTTCGTTCCTCCTGCGAGTCCGGCTATCTTGGGTCTCGCCTTCGCTCTTGAAAACGTTATCTCTTCTGAGATTTTTTTTATTCTCTTAGACTGATGGTACCGAGGGACTCCGTTACTCCACGGATTTCCAAAAGGGCTCACGAACACCCATCTCGCAACTATTCAGGGTCTGGTGGTCATGATCCGACGGATATTGAGGTGTCCTTCGATCGACGGTTCACACCAATTGCGGGGTCCCAACGTGCGTGCTCTTTATCAGAGAGCTCAACCTCCGCAATCTGGAAGTACTCGCCCAACCTGGTCGAATCAAAGTCGTTGATATTCCAGCCTAACGAGATCAATGACAATGTTGAATTGCAAGCCGCAAATGAGCGCGTTCACTACTTTCACCTTCGCGCCCCGCAATGATTTCCCACCCTCGATCTTCATTCATAGATCGACGGTTCATAGCGATTGTGGGGTTCGAATTGACTATCGTGCAATTTGACATCTCGGAGCTTCGAGCTCCAAGGTTCCTAGACCCAGGTCATGTGGATCTTTAGATAACTCTTGGGCTATGATCCCCGCTCTTAGTCAGGGTTTTTTGGTTAAGGACTTAGGCGCGAATTCAAAGTCTCCTAGACTATTGGTCTGAAGGAAACACCTTCCCAACTCGCAGAGCTTTAAGCTCTAAATCAAGGCAAGGTAACTTGTGAGGTTACCGAAACGGTAGCTATGCCAAGAGGCTTGCTCCGACTCTTAGAACGGTGATGTAATTCCCTGGGGAAAGCGCCTTCGAGTGATTAAACTAGAGCATTTGGAAGAAACAAGCAAAAGTATAGGTTCTCAAGGGAACGAATGCATGCTCATAACTTAATCATTTAATATAGAAAAGAACCATTTATAGACATATAAATACTCGTGTGCATCCATTAATTACAATTCAAAGCACAAGGCAAGAAAACACTTATTAGAACCATAGGGTGTGATGCGACTGCTAAAAGGGGTGCTCGTTTCCTCCCAACCATAGGCTCAATCAATCCCAATGGATTTATCATTGGCCACCCCCGAGCTTAAGATCCGATGCTTTGAGATTCAATCTCTTACTTCCAACTCAACGGAAGTTAGGGACGAAGGTTACTCTCCTTCTCCTAATATAGAAATAGATAAGGACGAAGGTTACTCTCCTTCTCCCAGCTCAATCTCTCTTTTCTGTGATCAGAACTCACTGTTCCTCTTTCAGTCCTCCCTCAGACCTAAGATCTTCTTCTCTCGTCTCTGCATTTTTCGCAGGTCTTCCCTCTACCCACCTCGCTTCCTTTCTTGCCTTCCTCAGCAAGATTGCATGTGGCTCGAATTCCCAGTCTGTGGTCAGGTCTAGAAGCCTTACGAATGGTCAGTCTGCCCCATCCTCTCATTAACTCTTGAGGAGGTCTTCCCACCTACCAACCCGACTGAAGTTCATTCCTAGGTTGTTCTGATCTGAGAAATTAATTCCAGCATGGTACTGGTTCGGTGGAGGTTAACACAACCATTCCTGGTCCCCTCCACCACCTTTTCATAACATTCGTGGTTTTTCTCTTAGCACATCCCCTCTTTCAATAGTCATGCCACACGTAACCATTTTCTATTAGAATAACCGAATTTACATTCATTGACCCTTTTGTACAAAGGTCCATCAAATCAAACATTCACACTTTTAAGTTTGCCATAGTTCCTTGGCCCATATAGTTATATTTACAGACCGGGGGAAACAGGGTGTTACATGCTCATACTTTTGGGGGCAAGAAACCAACACAAAGACCGTGGGTTTCGAAGAAAACTAAAAAGAAACTAGTACTTGGAGCGGATATCGAACTGGAAGATTATGTTTCCATGGCCTTGTGCAACCTCGTGGGCACACTCTCCTATAGACATCTCTGCACCACAGATCTGGAAGACTGGGTGGCTAAAACTTGTAGGCCTTTACTGGGCTATGTCCCCGCTTTCTCTCACCTTGGGCGTGGCTAGTTATATTTCCAGTTTAAGTCTCCTGAGGATTCCACAAATATTTTGGAGTGCCTTTGGACACTGGATGGCAGTAGCCTTATGCTGAAGCTCTGGCATGTGAGTTTTGATCCATCACAGGACTACTTTCGTCATCGACACCTGTGGGTCCTCCTCCTTGGCCTACTGTGTTACCTCTGGAATGAAAAATATCTTGCGGCAATTGGGAATTAACTGGGTCGCTTCATCTGTGTGGATTCTAATTCACTCACTGGACCTGACAAGAAAATGGCGAGGATTCTAGTGGAGATAGAATTACATGAGGGCCTTCTTGAAACACTTGACATAGACTGGAGAGGACACCTTATGCGCCAGACACTTGACTACCTCAGCATTCCATTCATATGTACTCTCCGTAGACAGACAGGAAACCTGAGAAAGTCTTACACTGGTGCTCTGGAAGATGGACTGTCAGAGGATACCATGCTTGATCTAGCCACCAACTTGGGCTCCCCGTATGTGAACATACATGTTAATATTCCAGATTTTCCTAAGGATGGCGACACAACTGGCCTGGACTCCATCACGGGTAAGCTTAAATCCATTTGCCCGACTCTATTTTTCTCTCTCTCGTCCTGGGAAAAGGACCTTTTATACAAATCCTTTATCCTGACTTCGGGATCGACTTATTTTCCTCAGGGGGACACTCCTAGGGACCACTCTAGAACTCCTCCCACACATAATCTTCCCAGCCCGACCCACACCATACCAGACTCTGTTTCACCTTCCTCACATGTCCACTCTGCTACCCTTTTCCCACATAAGACATTTGACCCTCTTGGTGAGTCTTTGACTCTTTCCATGCCTGTCTCTATTTTACCTCTCTCACTGACTAACCCTCTTTCACCCTACAAGTTTGTTTGCTCCTGCCTTAACCTTTCCTATTGATTGTCCTCTGGTGGCGCGAGAGCCCATCCTTGATTTTCACATCACATCTCTATCTTTGGTGACAGAGAGTCCTGATGAAATCCATTTGAACAAGGGGTTACTATTTTATGTCTGGCCTTAGTGAATCTGAACCTGGTGATAGCACACTCGGTGTTGTTATGGACTCTTTAATCTCCTCATAAAAATAAGTCTTATCCCCCACACCCCTACCTACCTTTCTGGGTAATTCGCTATAAAAAAACACCGACCATTAGTGCAGGCTTGGGACCCATTGAGATCTCATCTTCGAACTCTGAAAAATACTACACCTAGTCAAGAGGGCATGGTTTTGAACACTCACCGATTAAAACTCGTAGTGCTCGTCGCAAGGATGGCACTTCTACTTTACACACAACAGTTTCTTCACATTTTCTCACTGATATTGGGGCGCTTAGAGGCATGACATCCCTAGCAAGAGCAAAGCCATGATCTTGATCTCCCTCAATATCAGAGGGGTGCCCCCCCCAGGAAACCCTGGTTGACAGTAAAAAGGTCAGATTATTTTTAAATAAGTTTCACTCCAACTGGCACATCTGCTCTGTAAACTCACTTGGTACTTTTGGGGGTTTGGCTGTGGCCTGGGACCCTACCAAGTTTGACTTTTTCCCCTTTCTTTGTTGTGGGGGCATCTTGTTGACTGGTACTTGCCGAAACAATAACAAGCGGATCAACTTACTCAGTTTATATGGTCCCTGCTCCAATAGACATATTTTTTGGGAAAAGGTGGAAGCTCGGGGTCTTCTCGACCTTGAAAACTTGATTATAGCAGGTGATATGAATTTTACAACCTCTATAGGGGAATTTTTGGGGGGGGGCTCTACTACCCTGGATACTCTGGCAGATTACTTTACTTCTTTGCTCTTAGCTCACGATCTGGTGGACTATGCTCTAGACATTTTGGCTCCTACTTGGCGCAATGGATGAGTGGGACCAGACTCCATTTCCAAGAGACTTGATCGATTTCTAATTTCTGAACATCTTGTCTCCTCAAAGGATAGGATCCGCTCCTAGGTGGATTTCCCCTTTCTGTTCAATCATGCACTGATCCTCTTGCATATGGACTCGACTGCCCTTCGGATAGCTTATCCCTTCAAATTGAATTTGGCCTGGCTGCTAGAAGTCGATTTTAACTCTATTGTCTTTGAGGTGTGGAGATATCCCCTCTTTCTCACCGAGCTAGGTATCCAACATCGCCTTATATGGAAGCTCAAGTGCCTTAAATCCCACATAAAATCATGGGCTTACACACACATGAAACATAATATACAAAGGCTCCAAGAGCTTGAATATGAGATTCATGCCCTTCTACTAGCAGATGCCCAATCGAAGAAAAACTGGGACAAAAGTCAAGCTTTAAAAGGTTTTGAATCAGAAAGGAACCAACTCCTTCTCAAAGAAGAAACTATCTAGAGGCAACGATGCAGAACAAACTGGATTAAGTGTGGTGACCTCAACACCAAATATTTCCACAACTTTGCTAGCTCGTGCAGGAGCAACAAAAAAAAATTGGGAGATTGTAGTTGCAACTGGCATACTTCACAGAGGACAACAAGCCTTAAAAACAACAACAGTTAGTCACTTCAAACCTTTCTTTGAGGCAAAGCCATATGGAAATCTACAGGTTCCAGTCACAGTGGCAAGACTCTTTCCACACATTGTATCTGTGGATGATTCACTTACTCTAGACAACCCTTGCACGCTACAAGAGATTTTGGTTGTGTTAAAATCCTTCTCCAAGGTTAAAAGTCCATGTCCTGACGGCTGGATTGTTGAATTCTACCTGCACTTCTTTGATTTAGTTGGACCAAATCTTCTGTAGCTTGTGGAAGACACTAGACTTAGTGGGAAGGTGGTTGGAGCTTTGAACTCGACTTTTCTTACACTCATCCCAAAAGTTGCCAACCCTACCACCTTTGGCGATTATAGACCTATTGCACTCTGCAATTTGTGTTACAAACTCATCTAAAAAATTATTGTGACCAGGATAAAGCCCATTCTCTCACGAACTCTTTCGAGAGAACAACTGGGTTTCTTAAAGTGATGCCAGATCCTAGATGCCATTGGCACTGCCCAAGAGTGCTTACATAGTATTAAAACAAAAAATTCAAAGGCACTTATCCTCAGACTGGATCTCAAGAAGGCCTTCTACTGCATCGACTAGGACTTCCTCAAATTGATTCTGACTCAATCAAGATTTAGCCACTCTATGATCAAGTGGATCATGAGTTGTGTGGTAAGTGCAAACTTTGTTGTATTGGTTAATGGCAAATCTTCCTCTTTCTTCCGCAGTGGTAGAGGACTGCGACATGGCTGCCCCCTCTCACCTCTGCTTTTTATTCTGGTTATGGAAGCCTTGAGTTTGCTTCTCAAAAATGGCCAAGAAGATGGCAAGATCACTGGAATTAAGGTGTCCAGGATTATCAAGGTTTTACACCTCCTATTTGTCGATGATGTCCTCATCATGACAAATGACTCACTACAGGAATGGAAGAAAATAAATGATATTTTAAAGACCTTCTGCAGCGCCACGAGCTTGAGGATCAACTGGGAAAAATTGACTTTCCACTTTGCAAACCTGCATCAACAAAACCTAGATCAGCTAAAAGGTACCTTTTCATACACTTTTATACACCTTTCTACTGGTCTCAAATATCTGGGATATTTTTTAAAAGCTGACTCCTATAAGTCGGCGGACTGGAACTGGCTCATAGAAAAAGTTGAAAAAAAGACTAGACACTGGTGCACGAGGTGGCTCTCCCTAGGAGGCCAGTTTACACTCATCAAAGCTGTCCTAGAAGGAAAACCAGTGTATTGGATGGCTCTTGGAGCCATCCCTGCTATAATTCTTGCAAAACTCTGAAGACTGACCTATAACTTCCTCTGGTCGGGTAGCTCAGAACACTACCGTCAACACCTCTGTAATTGGGAATCATTGGTGAAACCAAAATTAAAGGGTGGATGGGGGATCCATAATATCTACCATTTCAGCAAAGATTTAGCGGAAAATCTCTCTGGCGCATGCTGACAAAACCAAGCATTTGACACTTCGTCATCAAGGATAAATATCTCCCCCTGATCCAGGTAGAGATTGGTGGCCACCCACCTATTCCAACTAGCTCCTCGTGTCCGTTTTTGTTCAACACGTTCTTTTGTACTGCTTTGTAGTTGTGGGTTCTACACTTCTGGGGCTGTCTGAAGCCCCACACATCCTCCAGGTGGATATGGGTGGCCTCTCGCCCAATCCAACTGGCTTATTTTGTATGTTTTCATGTCAACACATCTTGTTGTACTTCTGGGGTTGTTTTGGGGCCCTAAACATTGTTTTTTTGGCTCGCCACAGTCAAACTGTAGACGAAGTTAGAGTTTAATGGTGAAATGTGTAGATATCTGAAAGACCTTTCGAACGGGATATCACGCGCCTAAAACGGAGGTCTTATGCAAAAGTTACGACCCTAGGAAGTTGAGGTACCGAATTACACCAACTTACCTATAGGGCCCACATAACTTTTGACGTTTCAGCTTCTAGGGTTAGGTTTTTGGATGTCTGGGGTTTTGGCATTCATGAGTAATATCAAAAATCCCTATGGAGCCTCATTGTAATCCATTATGCTCAGACGGATGCGCGTAACAACCACATCTCTTCTCAGAGATAACTACCACCATTCAAGCAAGTTTTCAGTTTTGCAGTTTTACAGTTTCAACCTATTTCATTATTTAATAGAAGATATTGTTCACTGGATGTGTTATTCTCCATATCTCTGTGTTTATTGTATTCAGTCTGTTAATCAGTTCATTCCACTCCTAGGATCACCCCCATACCACAGTTACCAGCTGGCTACGAAATGAGACTGTCATTACCAGGGCGACTTCACACTTTTGGAGAAACTTAGCAAAATAAAAAATTTGGTTAACGCGTTGCCTTTGTTGGCAACCAAGCTTGGGTCACTCCATCATCCTCGACAACGATTGCATCCTTGTCATGGAAAAGCCTCTATTCTTCCTCCACAATTGATAGCGCACTTAAATTCCAAGAATATCCGGTACCTCTACCAAGCCAGAGATAACTCCAGATCGGGTTTATTTCCAGGCAGGTGGATTTCCAGCGCCACTTTAGAACTCAATGATGAGCATGCATCTTGCTAGAATACATTATGCATGGAATTATCACGCTCGGGTATTCATCTTAATGACACTGATGATCAACTTTTGTGGTTAGGGGGCGACCATTCAAGACACATTACAATCAAGAATGCCTACACAACGATCACAAATACACTATGGCATACAAATATTAATGGTTGGAGGAAACAACTCTGGTCCTGGCACTTAGCACCCAAGTTAAAAAATTTCACCTAGCTCTTGATTGCAAATAAATTGAACACTTGGGATATCCTTCAAAGAAAGGGCTGAGCTGGCCCAAATATTTGCCAACTGTGCTACAATGAAGCAAAATCCTCGGACCATCTGTTTATAAAGTGCCCTTTTTCCAGACAAGTTCATAATAGAATTACACAGGAACTAAATCTAAAAACTAAATGGGACGGTTCTACACTCACAACCTGCTTTGACTATTGGTCTCACAGGGAACGTAAATTTATACATATCCCATCTCTGGTCTGTTGGTCCATTTGGTTTGACAGAAATAAAAAAATCTTTGAAAATGGGACCCCATCCACAAGCTCTGCAACATACAAAACACTTGGAATGTATAAAACTTGGAAAGATATTCACACTAGCAAGCCAAGACTGCAGAAAACAAAGCAGACACATGACATAGAGGACATACCAACATGATGGTTCGATGGAGCAGCACAGTCTAATGGCACTCAAAGCGAAGCTAGAGGGTTGATCAGAATTACAAAAAAATCATACTACATATGGACCTTTAACTGTGGTCCGGGCACCAACACTAGGGCAGAATTATTGGGTGCCTAGGCCACGCTACACTTGGCATCCAGACTAAATATTGAAGTCCTTCAAATACTTGGGGATTCCAAAACTATTATCGAGTGGTTGAATAACAGGGGCAAACTACAAGCCATCTCCCTCATGGCCTGGAAGGACATAATTAGACTACTCCAGCCCAGTTTCAAAAAGCTCAGCTACAAGCACATCTATCGTGAGCACAACAAAACTGCAGATCAACTATCAAAGGCATCTCTACAAAAAAAAGTAGGCATTATAACATACAATCTTTGGATAGATGGACATGAGGGCCCACCATATTTTCTAAAACATTTGTAATATCTGCTACACACATCTCAACGGTCACCTATGTTTGAGCGAAGGATTTTCTTTTGATTTTTGATATATTTTTGAGAATACTTGATAGTTAGTACTCGAGACACAAAAATCTTTATGTGTAATTTTCAGACTTTTTACTTTTCCCTTGTTTTTCCATCTTATGATCTTTCTCCTTTTGTTGGCCGAGAGACCACTATAGGCGAAAGAATCATCTGATAGCTGACCCTACAACTGCGATTGCAAATCTTTTGTCACGAGAACACATTATATTTTCATATAATTGAGGAATTTTCATGTTGGAAAAAAAAGTAGTATAAATATGTGTCTAATATATAATGGTGCCTGTAATTATGTGTAATATGATGATGATGATGATGATGATTAACGTCCACTAAGACCGAATTGGTCTATCAGACCTTAAGATGGTAAGTGATTACTTGTGATTCTTTAGAATTTTTTTTATGTGCTCGAAAAGAATCAAGAGAAGCTTTCCAAGATCACCATACTTTTGTTGAGTTAAGAGGTTAGGAAGGTCGGTAGTGTGATAAATATTTTGAAAATGAGATCTAATATGGGTATAGGCTGGACAATCTAAGAGAAAATGCTTTTCATATTCAACATTCTTAGTGTCACAAATGTGACACAGTCTTTCATCCCATGGCGTTTTAGGAATTGACCAACGCCCAGTTTCACTATGGAGCTCGTGAGAATTTGTTCTTATCTTAGCAATGCTTATTTTTTTCTTTACACTTGGTAAAACAGATAGATAATTTTGATCTTCTATATTATGGTTGATTGCATCTTTATAATACCTTAATTTTCTTTTTTCCTCTAACTCTTTGTCACACCACATTTTCTCCTTAAATTTTGATTTGACATTTTTTTTAATAGTATCTTTATTCTGCAAAATGGTTTCTTCCATGATTCCCCAATACTTTAGCCAAGACTGGGCGTCTTTATGCCATCCTCGCTTGAGTCGATGGTGGTTATGACTTGAATTTGAAGCAATTTTAGGTAGCCTCTTGTCTTCCATGTTGTTTAACTTGTTCTTATACATTAGGTATCTAGTCATAGCCATGCTCTCAATGGGGGAGAGGCTTGTTTCTAAGAGGAGGATGGGATAGGGAGTGTTTCCTTTAATTTTGAGATTATAGGTTATAAAATTCTTTTGTATTTGCTCTATCTTTCTCCAGGATTCACGAGAGATACTACAACCCCAGACTTCACATCCATAAATAATAACAGGTGTAACAAGAGTCTCAAAGAGGAGTTTATTCTTATCCCAACTCCAAAGATCAGATGATTTACAATTGTTTTCAAGCCCATAATAAGCTTTCCATCCCTCAATAATCCTTTTCTCAATGCTATAATTCCAATTGAGCTTGTGGTGAATATCAATCCCAAGATATTTGTATGAAGTCACTTCCTCCAAGTTCTTGTTGTCATATACAAAGCTATCATAAGTGATCTTATTGGATTTAATAATCATGACCTTAGTCTTATCAGTATTAACAGTCATACCCATACTGGAGCAAAAATCCTTGAGGATTATTAGTTAGTTTTCAAGATCATGGGGACTCCTTGCCATAAGAACGATATCATCGGCATAAAGAAGAAGATTGATGACTATACCGGTGAGAGTAGGGCCGACACAACCTGCTTTTTCCAAGCATTCTTCTAACTTGTCAATGTATATGCCAAAAAGGGTAGGGGACAAGGGACAACCTTGTTTGACTC
>WSFP011524419.1:0-12349 GCA_009831015.1 Picea engelmannii | reverse complement strand
CAATAACCATTGGATATTGCAGAGTTGCAAGGTGGTTAGGGTTGGGTGCTTCAACCCATGAAGTTGTGAGAAGTGAGAAAAGGAAGTCAAACCATCATTGACATTCACATCTCGGAGGTTCGTGAGATAGGAGCACGAAGGCTCGAGGTCCCAACTCGTGAGGCTGGGAGTTGTGAGAAGTGCAAAAAGGAATTCAAACCATCGTTGACTTTCATGTCTCGTAGGTTCGCGAGATAGGAGCACGAAGGCTCGACACCCCAATTCTCGAGGTTGCAAGTTGCAAGAAGTGAAAAAAGGAAGTCAAACCATCACTGACTTTCGCGTCTCAGAGGTTCACGAGATAGGAGCACGAAGGCTCGATGCTCCAACTCGTGAGGTTGCGAGTTGCAAGAAGTGAAAAAAGGAAGTCAAACCATTATTGACTTTCACATCTCAGAGGTTTGTGAGATAGGATCACAAAGGCTCGACGCCCCAACTCTCGAGGTTGCGAGTTGCGACAAGTGTGAAAAGGAAGTCAAACCATCGCTGACTTTTGCATCTGGGAGGTTCACGAGATAGAAGCACGAAGGCTCGATGCCCCAACTCTTGAGGTTGCGTGTTGCGAGAAGTGCAAAAAGGAAGTCAAACCATCGCTGAATTTTGTGTCTCGGAGGTTCATGAGATAGGAGCATGAAGACTCGACACCCCAACTCGTGAGGTTGCGAGTTGCGAGAAGTGTGACAAGGAAGTCAAACCATTGCTGACTTTCGCATCTCGGAGGTTCGCAAGATAGGAGCATGAAGGCTCGATGCCCCAACTCGCGAGGTAGCGAGTTGTGAGAAGTGAAAAAAGGAAGTCAAACCATCACTGAATTTCGCATCTCGGAGGTTCGCGATATAGGAGCACGAAGGCTCGACGCCCCAACTCTGTGGCCATAACCGTCGATCAGATGAGTGCAGTTAAGGGATGGTAGGGTTTGTATCAGGTCCCATAGGGACTCGGGGAATTCTATTCTTCGGGGAAAAGAAGAGAAGGGGCGAAAAGTTTCATTATGCCATGGTGTGTGTGTTACAAATTGGTATCAGAGCATGGTTACAACACTCAGCCTGCTTGGGCTCATGAACGCGTTACGCAGAAGCTCCATTCGGAACACTCCTAAGAGGAGTAACCCTCTATCTTAAACCCTTTTAAATTCAAAGGATAAAAGTTTGAAAATAAGAACCCGACTGTGTATGCATGTGAAAGAATTATGAATTTTTGCGCGGGTTATAAAAATGTAGCTAACTATTAACTAACAACTAATGTTTGTCTTTTTCACCCAAGCGGGTGATCAGCCATGGGAATTTACAGACGCAGAGAATGGTGACTCATCAAGAGGTGGGAGAGGGATCCCACAATAGAGAGGAAGAGTCTGACGAAAGAAGGGAAATAGGGACCCCTCCAGATCTAGCTGAGACTGTGAGGAGTCTCATGGTCGAGTTGCAAAGCTGCAAGGCTGACAATGAAAGGATGATTAAAGAACAAGAAAAGTAGACAGAAATTAACGTAGTTTTACTACAGAGTTTATCCGATCTACAAAGACAAATGCAGCATGAACCTGAAACTCAGAAACATGGTCATGTTAGTGGCCACACTGAGAGGACCACCTTGAAAAAGGTCCACCCCAGAGGTAAGGGACCACTGCTGAGTGATTCCTCTAAGAAGGAAGATGGCGATTCAGAAGACTCTTCCAGCAGCATAACCAATTCCTATTCTCTAAGAAAATAGAAGAAGCAAAAGACTTCCAAGGGTCATAAATTTTAGGAATTCAGAAAGGCCGAACCACCCTCCTTCGATGGTGAGATAAAGAAGGGAGATGAAGGAGAGGCCTGGCTGCTTGGACTAAAGAAATATTTCAGAGTCCATGATTTTTCAGAAAATTTGAAGGCCCGAGTAGCCACCTTCAATCTGAATGGAAAGGCTTCCATTTGGTGGCGAGATATTAAGAATGTGAAAGGGGTTCGCGAAGAGGATATGTCTTGGAAACAGTTTGGAAAATACTTCCGGAAGAAGTATTTATCGAAAAAATATTTCAACGAGAAGACAAAAGAGTTTTATGAACTCAAACTGGGGCAACTCACTATAGAGGAAAATGTCAACAAATTCCTCGACTTGTCGAGATATGTGCCTTATATAAAAGTAAGAAAAGGAAAAGGTGCAGTGCTTCATCAGTGGGCTACCCAAGGACTACCAGAACAGAATTGAATTTGATAAGCCAAATACCCTAGAAGGAATTATTCGAAAGGAAACATATTGTCAGGAATAGTATGGACATCGAGCAGAACCTCGTGAAGGATGGAAACCAAGGAATAGTTCAAGGTTTTAGAAAAAGGGTATTAAATCCCCAAGATTTAAGAACTATAAGAAGAACCCAAGAATAAACTTTCCAGCCTGGAGTGTACTCCAGCAAAACTTTCCCTCAGCGGGTGGAAGTAAAATTTCTGGACCTGTACCAGTAAAGACTGATAACCCAAAGAGAGAACCTTTGCAATGCTGGGGTTGTAGAGAAGAAAATATCCTGAGAGACTGTCCACACTAACAATAGAATAGTCGGAGGATTTATAACATCTAGGAAGCTACTGCAGTCAATGTTGTGGCCAGGAGTGTGCCGCAGATTTATGCATCCTTGGATAATAACCAAGCTAACCATCAAGATTCAATGGTGGAGATAGAAGGTATGGTCTCTGACCTTTTAGTGTCTATTTTGATTGACCCTGGTTCAAATTTGAGTTATATAGCCCCTAAAGCTATTGATAAGTGTAAACTACAGCCACAAAAACAAACGAAGCCATATTAATTTACTCTAAGAATAGAGAAGAGCATGAAGAACATCTTAGGCTTGTGCTGTAAGTACTCAGAGAGCATCAACTCTATGCTAAATTCAACAAATGTGACTTCTTCCAGAAGCAAATACATTACTTGGGTCATGTTCTGTCCGAAGAAGGGGTAGCAGTGGACCCTGACAAAATATGGTCTAACATGGAATGGCCTACCCCAAGGGATGTTTCGTATATCAGATCCTTTATGGGATTAGTAGGATATTACAGGATATTTATAGAAGGATTCTCCAAGATTGGTTGTCCAATCACTGGCCTTCAGAAGAAGGGGACAAAACTCATATGGACGCAGAAATGTGAAGAAATATTTCAAACCCTGAACATCTACTAACCCATTCACCCATGCTGAAAATTGCCGACCCAGAAGCTGACTTCCTCGTGTATACAGATGCCTGTAATGAAGGTCTTGGAGGAGTCCTTATGTAGAAAGGAAGTGTGATCTACTATGAATCCTAAAAATTGAACGAGCATGAAGTCAACTATGTGACCCGTGATCTAGAACTGGATGCCATAGTGCATGCCTTGAAAATGTGGAGGCATTACCTCCTGGGAAGAAAATTTTTACTTATGATAGATCATTGTGGATTGTGATACCTGTTTGATCAACCAAATATCAATGCCAGACAGGGTAGATGGATGGCCCTCCTTAGCGAATTTGATTTTGAAATCAAACACATTAAAGGAAAAGAAAATAGGGTTGTCGATGCCCTTAGCAGAAGCATGAAAACAATTAACCTAGCAGCAGTGAGCACCTGCAAGACAGATGTCAAGGAAAGAATCAGAAATGCACAAAAAACAGATCCCTTCGTTCAGACCGTGACCATGTACCTACATCAAGAACGCACCGGAGTAAAATATGAAGTCTATCAGATGACCGAAGGAGGTCTGCTCACTTACAGAAACAGATTTTATATTGCAGCGTGTGATGACTTGAAGAGGATCATTATGGATGAACTACATAAAAGACCCTACTCAGGTCATCCAGCATACCAAAAAATGGTCACTGCCACTAGGAAATTTTTTTATTGGCCTGGATTGAAGAAAGACATAGTCGAGTACCTATCCAAATGCATAGAGTGACAACAGTTAAAGCAAAACATCAACACCCAGCAAGATTATTGCAACCTTTACCAATCCCAGAATGGAAATGGGAAACCATCTCCATGGATTTCATCACTGGATTACCAACCTCAACCAAATAGAATGACGCCATTATGGTGGTGGTGGATAAATTGAGCAATTATGGTCACTTCATCCCCATCAAGTCGACCTACATGGAAATCGATATCGCCCAGGTATTCATTAAAGATATATTCAGACTGCATGGTATGCTGAAAGAGATCATGTCTGACAGAGACACAAAATTTACTTCCAACTTTTGGAAATCACTGATGGCTGATTTAGAGACCAAGTTGTTGTTTAGCACTGTCTATCACCCTCAAACCGACAGACAGACAGAAAGAGTGAATCAAATATTAGAAGACATGTTAAGGATGTCTGTAATGCATCGACCCAAGAAATGTGAAGACGACCTGCCACTGGTAGAATTCACCTACAACAACGGCTACCAAGCATCCCTAAAGATGAGTCCCTTTGAGGTCCTCTATGGCAGGCCATGTAATACTTCAGTCAGCTGGAGTAATCCCGTAAATAGGATATCTTTTGGACCCGACATGTTAAAATAAATGGAACAGCAAGTGGCTCAGATAAATCAAAATCTGAAGCTCGCTCAAAACCGACAGAAAAGTTATGCCGACCAAAAGAGAACTCCAAGAGAGTTAAAAATGGGAGACCGTGTATATCTCAGAGTTAGGCCCAGGAAGAGTTCCCTAAAAATGGGAGCTTGTTCCAAGTTGGCACCTCAGTATTGTGGACCCTTTGAGGTTCTAGATAGAGTGGGACCTGTAGCCTATCGGCCAGCACTTCCTTCCATAGTCAAAGCACATAATGTTTTCCATGTTTCATTATTGAAGGAATATTTACATGATGCTAATCATATAATTGATTGGTCTATGATTCAGGTGGAACCGGAGGGAGAATTTCTACGAGAACCCCAATGCATACTGGACATAAAGGAAACCCTGCACCGAAACCGAACCATTGCACAGGTCAAGGTGCAGTGGAAACATTTTGGCCCAGATGAGGCTACATGGGAAATGGAGGATGCCATGAAACAGGCATATCCGATTTTGTTTACATCTGTACATGCAGGTCATGTTGATAGATAGAACATCGACGACGATGTTTCTTTAAGGGAGAGGGAATTATAAGACCTTGTTTCCCCCAGTCTATCAAAATAACTATACTGGCCAAGTATTGTTGCAAACTCAAAAATGTGAATGTGTAATGTGAATAGACCTTGTGAAAAAGGTCGATGAATGTGAATAATATTATGAATATATATTGCAGGACTGCTAAGAGGGGAATATGCTGAAAAAGAGACCATGATGGCTGGATAAAGGTGGTGGAAGGCACCTGGAATGGTGGCATTAACTTCCACCAAAAACCAATAATGTATTTGGTATTCACTAGCTCGGAGAACCAAGAGCAGCTCGCTAGCCCAAATTAATTACTCCCAGGTTGGTAGGTGTATGCCTCCTCATGTGTAATGAGGGATGGGGGTAAAACCGCCCATCCATGGGGTCCTAACACCTGACTACTATGAGGGATATTGTGCCACATGCAACCTCACCGGAAAGGGAAAAGGCAGGAGGACTGTGCGATCACGGGGAGATGCGAGGGAGGAAGAACTCTGGAAAAATATGCAGAGTGAGTGATAGCGGAGAAGAAGGAGAGTAACCTTCATTCTCGGTCACTGGAAGACAGAGACACGGTCTCACAATATCATTGTCTTAGCTTGGGGGTGGCTAGTGGAAAATCCATTGGGAGTCGTTGAGCCTACGGTTGGGTGGAAATGAGCACCCCTCTCAGCACTTGCATCACCTCTGGTGTTTTTCTGATAAGTGTTTTGTCTCTGGCATCTTGAAATATATATATATTCTGACATTTATGCTCATAAGCTATGAAATTGTGAATGATTTCAGTGAAAGAATGTCTGTATGGTTTTTTTATCAGTACTGGTAGTTGCATGTTTATAATGGAAGGAATACATATGGCTTATCTTTTCATAAATTGCTATTTCTATGCATACTGATCTAATTTAGACTTCACGTCTGGTTCTCGAGAGAGAGATACCCTTATCTACCTTAGATAGTACCCTGGGTAAACCTCCCCATAGAGATACACTCCTTGAAAATCCCATCAAGTACCTTGAAAGAGGATGTGAAGGCGCAAGGCCTTAGTAACCCTGGACGAGGAGGAATGATCCTCTTGAAATCCCAAGATGGTTGTGTAGGGATAAGTATCATTTGACGGGAAAGATCTTATCGGAATATCTGCGGTCATTCACAGTCGTTAGATTGGAAGGAGAAGAGGGGGAATTAAGTGCCTCAACCCCTTTCCTTTGTTTTCACGAGTAGCATTAAAGGCATAGCTCAGGAGAGGTAGTGCAGTTATGCACAGGCTCCCTGTAAATCAAGTAGAGACTGAGACCCACTCATGTCCTAGACTTGACGAAGGAGATCAACAGATGTGCTAAAGACTCTTTTAATAGTCAAACCCAGGAGAAACAACACAAATCTCCCAAGTCCCTCATATTTGATGAAGCTCAAGACAGATAGCACCTGTTCAGATGCACAAACCCTGTAGGAATTCACAGAGGTCAAGGAAATCTTTCACGGATTTAGAGTAGAGAAGCCCTGGAGGGATAGTGTCATTTTATGCATGGAGCCATAGTTGTGAAGGTCGCAGAGGAGAAGAAAAGGCCGAAACCTTTGATATTTAAGAAATCTTCCAAGGAGAAGAAAGAGAAGTGCATGCACAAGGAAGAGCTAGAACTACCGTTAGATTAGATGGAGCAAAATAGATCTGGGTCGTTGAAAATGTACGTCCAGCCACACGTAGAAGAGAGAAGAAATGAAGGGAAGAGACACTTCGAGATAGATGTGGCAAACAACCAATAACCATTGGATCTTGCAGAGTTGCAAGGTAGTTAGGGTTGGGTGCTTCAACCCACGAAGTTGCGAGAAGTGCGAAAAGGAAGTCAAACCATCATTGACTTCCGCATCTCAGAGGTTCATGAGATAGGAGCACGAAGGCTCGAGGCCCCAACTCGCGAGGTTGCGAGTTGCGAGAAGTGAAAAAAGGAAGTCAAACCATCATTGACTTTCGCATCTCGTCGGTTCACGAGATAGGAGCACGAAGGCTCGATGCCCCAACTCCCGAGGTTGCGAGTTGCAAGAAGTGAAAAAAGGAAGTCAAACCATCACTGAGTTTCGCATCTCAGAGGTTCGCAAGATAGACGCACGAAGGCTAGATGCCCCAACTTGTGATGTTGCGAGTTGCGAGAAGTGCAAAAAGGAAGTCAAACCATTGTTGACTTTCACATCTCGGAGGTTCGCGAGATAGGAGCACAAAGGCTCGATGCCCCAACATGCGAGGTTGCGAGTTGCGAGAAGTGTGAAAAGGAATTCAAACCATCGTTGACTTTCGCGTCTCACAGGTTCACGAGATAGGAGCATGAAGGCTCAACGCCCCAACTCGCGAGGTTGTGAGTTGTGAGAAGTGCGAAAAGGAAGTCAAACCATCACTGACTTTTGCGTCTCGGAGGTTCACGATATAGGAGCACGAAGACTCGACACCCCAACTCATGAGGTTGCGAGTTGCGAGAAGTGCGATATGGAAGTCAAACCATCGCTGATTTTCGGGTCTCGGAGGTTCACCAGATAGGAGCATGAAGGCTCGATGCCCCAACTCGTGAGGTTGTGAGTTGTGAGATGTGCAAAAAGGAAGTCAACCCATCCCGGACTTTCGCGTCTCGGAGGTTTGCGAGATAGGAGCATGAAGGCTTAACGCCCCAACTCGTGAGGTTGCGAGTCACACAAAGAGAGAAATGACACCATACTCATTAGGCTTTTGGCCATAACCGCCGATCAGATGAGTGCGGTTAGGGGATGGTAGGGTCTGTATCAGGTCCTATAGTGTGTGTGTGTTACAAATTGGTATCAAGGCATGGTTACAACATTCGGTCTTATTGGGCTCATGAACGCGTTGCGCAGAAGATCCGTTCGGAACACTCCTAAGAGGAGTAACCCTCTATCTTAAACCCTTTTATATTCAAAGGATCAAAGTTTGAAAATAAGAACCCGATTGTGTATGCATGTGAAATAATTATGAATTTTTGTGCGGGTTATGAAAATGTAGCTAACTATTGACTAACAACCAACGATTGTCTTTTGCACCCAAGCGGGCAATCAGCCACGAGAATTTACAGACGCAGAGAATGGTTACTCATCAAGAGGTGGGAGAGGGCTCCCACAATAGAGATGAAGAGTCTAACGAAAGAAGGGCAATAGGGACCCCTCCAGATCTAGCTGAGACTGTGAGGAGTCTCATGGTCGAGTTGCAAAGCTGTAAGGCCGACAATGAAAAGATGATTAAAGAACAAGAAAAGTAGATAGAAATTAACGCAGTTTTACTGCAGAGTTTATCCGATCTGCAAAGACAAATGCAACATGAACTTGAAACTCAGAAACATGGTCATGTTAGTGGCCACACTGAGAGGAGCACCTCGAAAAAGGTCCACCCCAGAGGTAAGGGACCAGTGCCGAGTGATTCCTCTAAGAAGGAAGCTGGTGATTTAGAAGACTGTTCCAGCAGCAGAACCAGTTCCTATTCTCGAAGAAAATAGAAGAAGAAAAATACTTCCAAGGGTTATAAATTTGAGGAATTCAGAAAGGCCGAACCACCCTCCTTCGATGGTGAGATGAAGAAGGGAGAGAAAGCAGAGGCATGGCTGCTTGGACTAAAGAAATATTTCAGAGTCCATGATTTTTCAGAAAATTTGAATTCCCGAGTAGCCACCTTCAATCTGAATGGAAAGGCTTCCATTTGGTGGGAAGATATTAAGAATGTGAAAGGGGTTCGCAAGAGGATCTATCTTGGAAACAGTTTGAGAAATACTTCCGGAAGAAGTATTTGTCGGAAAAATATTTTGACGAGAAAACAAAAGAGTTTTATGAACTCAAACTGGGGCAACTCACTATAGAGGAATATGTCAACAAATTCGTCGACTTGTTGAGATATGTGCCTTATATAAAAGCAGAAAAGGCAAAGGTGTAGTGCTTCATCAGTGGGCTACCCAAGGTCTACCGGAACATAATTGAATTTGATGAGCCAAAGACCCTAGACGGCACTATTCGAAAGGCAACATATTGTCAGGAATAGTATGGACATCGAGCAGAACCTCGTGAAGGATGGAAACCAAACAATAGTTCAAGGTTTCAGAAAAAGGGGATTAAATCCCCAAGATTTAAGAACTATAAAAAGAACCCAAGAATGAACTTTCCAGCCCGGAGTGTACTCCAGCAGAACTTTCCCTCATCGGGTGGAAGTAAAATTTCTTGACCTGTACCAATAAAGACTGATAACCCAAAGAGAGAACCTTTGAAATGTTGGGGTTGTGGAGAAGAACATCTCCTGAGAGACTCTCCACACCGACAACAGAATATTCGGAGGATTTATAACATCCTAGAAGCTACTACAGTCAATGATGTGGCCAGGTGTGTGCTGCAAATTTATGCAGCCTTGGATAATAACCAAGCTGACCATCAAGCTTCAGTGGTGGAGATAGAAGGTATGATCTCCAACCATCTAGTGTCTATTTTAATTGACCTTGGTTTAAATTTGAGTTATATAGCCCCTAAAGCTATTGATAAGTATAAACTACAGCCACAAAAACAAACAAAGCCACGGTTGGTACATTTAGACACTGGCACCAAAAGAAGGGTAGCAGAGGTCATACCAGCCTACCAATTGATGTTGGGTGAATTTCCCAACCAAGCAACCCTTAACTTATTACCCCTTGGATCGTATGATCTGTTGATTGGTATGGACTGGCTAGCCACCCATAAAGCCAGATTGGAAAATTACCATAAAACCTTAGGATGTGTGGGAAAAGAAGGAAAAAGGATGACCCTTCAAGGGATCCGAAAACCTGTCTCGGTGAGACAAATATCATCTCTGCAAATGAGAAAATATTTCAGAAAGGGATGTCCGCTATATGCAATACAGGTGTCGGAAACCATAGAAGGTGACAAACCCATCCTTGAAGATCATCCTACCCTGAAAGAATATAGAGATGTGTTTTCGGAAGAGATACAGGGTCTACCTCCAATAAGAGACATAGACTTCTCGATAGAACTCGCACCGAGAGTGGTGCCAGTGTCTAGGACACCCTACCGGATGAGCACACCCGAGTTAGTTGAACTCAAAATGCAATTAAAAGAAATGATGGATAAGGGTTATATTTGACCCAGCGTGTCTCCATGGGGAGTGCCATTCCTGTTTGTGAAAAAGAAGGACGACACCCTTAGACTCTGTATAGATTATAGACAACTCAATAAGGTAACCATAAAGAACAAGTACCCCTTGCCCAGGATCGATGATCTGTTCAATCAATTGGGAGGCGCGTCTATTTTCTCAAAGATCGACTTGAGATCGGGATACCATCAAGTCTGAATCAAGGGTGAAGAAATCCATAAAACTGCCTTCCAGACGAGGTATGGTCACTATGAGTTCGTGGTAGTGCCATTTGGGTTGAACAATGCCCCTGCCACTTTTATGTGCTTGATGAAAAATGTACTCGGTAAATTTCTAAATAAATTTGTGCTAGTTTTTATTGATCATATATTAATTTACTCTAAGAAAAGAGAAGAGCATGAAGAACATCTTAGGCTTGTGCTGCAAGTACTAAGAGAGCATCATCTCTATGCTAAATTCAGCAAATGTGACTTCTTCCAGATGCAAATACATTACTTGGGTCATGTTTTGTCTGAAGAAGGGGTAGCAGTGGACCCTGACAAAATCAGGTCTATCATGGAATGGCCTACCCCAAGTGATGTTTCGGATATCAGATCCTTTATGGGATTAGCAGGATATTACAGGAGATTTATAGAAGGATTCTCAAAGATTGGTTGTCAAATCACTACCCTCCATAAGAAGGGGACAAAATTTATGTGGACGCAGAAATGAGAAGAAAGATTTCAAACCCTGAAACATATACTGACCCATGCACCCATGCTGAAAATTGCCGACCTAGAAGCTAACTTCCTCATGTGCACAAATGCCTGTAAGGAAAGGCTCGGAGGAGTCCTTATGCAGAAAGGAAGTGTGATCTGCTATGAATCCCAAAAATTGAACGAGCATGAAGTCAACTATGTGACCCATGATCTAGAACTGGCTGCCAAAGTGCATGCCTTGAAAATGTGGAGGCATTACCTTCTGGGAAGAAAAATTGTACTTATGACAGATCACTGTGGATTGCGATACCTGTTTGATCAACCAGAGCTCAATGCCAGACAGGATAGATGGATGGCCCTCCTTAGAGAATTTGATTTCAAAATCAAACACATTAAAGGAAAAGAAAATAGGGTTGTTGATGCCCTTAGCAGAAGCATGAAAACAATTCACCTGGTAGTAGTGAGCACCTGCGAGCCGTGTAATACTCTAGTCAGCTGGAGTAATCCCGTAAACAGGATATATTTTGGACCCGACATGTTAAACGAAATGGAACAACAAGTGACTCAGATATAACAAAATCTGAAGGTCGCTCAAAACTGACAGAAAAGTTATAACGACCAAAAGAGAACTTCAAGAGAGTTCAAAACAGGAGACCATGTATATCTCAGAGTTAGGCCCAGGAAGAGTTCCCCGAAAATGGGAGCTTGTGCCAAGTTGGCACCTCGGTATTGTGGACCCTTTGAGGTTCTAGATAGAGTGGGACCTGTAGGCTATTAGCTAGCACTTCCTCCCACAGTCAAAGCACATAATGTTTTCCATGTTTCATTATTGAAAGAATATGTACATGATGCTAATCATATAATTGATTGGTCTGTGATTCAGGTGGAACTGGAGGGAGAATTTCTACCAGAACCCCAATGCATACTGAACAAAAAGGAAACCCCGCTACAGAACCGAACCATTGCACAGGTCAAGGAGAAGTAGAAACATTTTGGCCCAGATGAGGCTACATGGGAAATGGAGGATGCCATGAAACAGGCATATCTGATTTTGTGTACATCTGTACATGTAGGTCATGTTGATATATAGAACATCGAGGATGATGTTCCTTTAAGGGGGAGGGAATTGTAACACCCTGTTTCCCCCATTCTGTAAAAATAACTATACTGGCCAAGTATTGTGGAAAACTCAAAAATGTGAATGTGTAATGTGAATAGACCTTGTGAAAAAGGTCTATAAATGTGAATAATATTATGAATATATATTGCAGGACTGCTGAGAGGGGAATATGTTGAAAAAGAGACCATGATGGCTGGATAAAGGTGGTGGAAGGCACCTGGAATGGTGGCGTTAAATTCCACCGAAAACCAATACCGTATTTGGTCTTCACTGGCCCAGAGAACCAAGAGCGGCTC
>WSFP011524414.1:0-12349 GCA_009831015.1 Picea engelmannii | reverse complement strand
AAGCCACTATCATCCATGTAGACAGCATTACTAATGATAGCATAAAAAATATGACGGCAAACAAGCTGATATGTTTGTAATATTTGCACAACATTAGCTTGTCTTGAAGCAAACTGTGATTGATTTTCCATTCTACAATCATCTCCTATTCTTGCTTAAGATCGAACACTTGACTTGAAACAATTATAGGTGTGCTTCTTTCTTGCACTGCTTTCTTTAATTGTTCCATAGTTTGAAGAGTTTTATTTGCCTTTACATGATGAGCATTAACCACATATTCTTGACCTGCTTTGGTTTAGTGATATTGATTATTTTCCCTGTAGAAGATTTCTTTACGATCATATAAGTATGGACTACCTAAGACCATTCCACATTCACTTAGTGGCACCACATCACATGTTACCTTGTCTACAAACTTAGATGAAATTGCAACTTTTAATGTGCACTACTTGGTTATGTGGATTTGATGATTGTTGTTTATCCATTTAAGTGTATAAGGATTATGATGTATCTGTGTTTTTAATCCCAATTGCTTAACCAATTCTTCTGAAATTATATTAGATTGAGATCCACTATCTATCAATGTCTCAACCTTAGTATGTCGCATGATGACCTTTATGTTAAACAAGTTACTTCTACAATCAAATCCTTCACCATTTTTACCTATCATACCAACCAATGAGACTTTAGATTCATCACCTGAATCTGATCCCAAGTTTGTGGGTCGTTTGTCGCTGCAACTGTTTACCTCCCCTTCTTTTCCTTGAACCACTTTGGCCTCTTCTCGGGATACAATTTCCAACAACGGTCCTCGTCATACCCCTCTTTCTTGCAATGTTTGCAAGAGGGATTCTATTCCTTTCTTGCACCTGAATTTGACTTATTTCCATGCCACTTCCTTTTGTCCTCTTTCCCTGAAGACGATTCCCATGTTACACCAACCCATGTTTTCCCTTCTTCAATGTATGTCGCTTGAATAGAAACCTCATCAAGATTAGTTGGTCCAAACATGAATACAGTATTTTGAATATGTGCAGGTAAACCTCCTATATACTTCATAAGATTTTCTTGGGTATGTAAAGAAATATCTAACATCAATGCCATTTTACGAAATCCATCTGTATACTCTTGCATTGTTTGTCCTTTTCTTAGTTTTAAAGCTTGCCATTCAATTAACGCTTTCTCTTTATAACCAAAGGATATAATTATTTCCTAAGTGCAGAAATGAAACTTTTCCATGATGGAAATACATTACCAACTTGTTGTGTGCCATTTTGCAACTTGCTTTGCCACTAAATGAGTATTGTGCCTGCAAGTCTCAATGATGCCAACTTGATTTGTGTGGCCTCATTCTAGATTTGTTGCACACAAACACAGGTGTATCCCCTTGTCGGTGGACTAGCCCGACCAACCGGGGCTAACCCAACAAAATCTGTGCTATATGTTTACACCGGGTCATATGGTAATAGGTGTGGGGAGTACCATAAACTCGTGGCCTAGATCCCATGTCCCCGTGAATATACATAGAGCATAGTTAAGGTATGGTTCAAGGTCGTATGGGAGTGGTAAGACCGTGGGTTGGGGCTAGGCCTCAGCCCTTTCCACCATCGTTTCACCAAACATGCAACTTTTTATATATATAACACCACATAATTTTAAGACCCAACACGCAGGTGGGATGGCTAGCCCGTCCTGCCAAGTCACTATCCCGGTGGGGAGGTCTCGTGTTCGAAACTCATTGAGCCCCAACAAAATTTTTGCAAATGAACTTTAAGCCAACCAAAGGGTGCCATGTGGCAGCCCATGTCTGGGTCATGTGGCACCACCTCATTTGTCAATTTTTGATGCCATGTGGAAGCCCATGTCTGGTCCACATGGCACCACCTCATTTGTCATTTTCTTATGACACATGGCAACCCATGTATGGGCCACATGGCACCACCTCATTTGTCAATTTATGATGCCACATGTCAAGCGACGATTGGTCCCGCTTTGCCACAACATATGCCCTGTCATCTGATCGTACACTACCACATGTCATCATACAAATGTGCCACGTGTCACCCTTGTATTGGTGATATGTGTCACTTCCCGATTGGTCCACATGTCCTGTCCACGCGAGTGTCTGTATGCCCAGTCAACCTGCTACGTGTCACCTCTAGAAGCTACCAACTGTACATTTCCACATCATCTATATGGTCATACGGCCTATAAAGTCAATTGCCACATGGCACTATACAGACTATACAGTCATCATTTTTTTTCCCTGTTTGGAAAAATGAACAGATCACCATAACTTGAGAATACGACATCCATTTGAGCCCGTTTAAGTTTTGTTGGGTTTGTATCGACAAGGCCTACGCACACGTCAATTTTGAAACCATTCTTAGAACTTTGTTTTTAAGGCCTTTATGAGCCCCATCAAGCTCTTGGATCCGATTCTAGATCACTCTTCCTTCAAACATGCCAAGTTTCCAGCAACACCACCAAACCCTAGTCCTAGGGTGACGTCAAGCCCTCAAACGGCGACCTTTTGGCCCTTTCACGCAAGTCGTTTGGCATGTAGGGTTTGGGTAAGATCCTCCAAGGTGTCCTCTAGGCCTCCAAAGGCATGTCATCATCATTCGAACTGTGGGCCCTTGGAATCCAACCTATGGGATTCAAGCACCAAGGAAGCCCAAGCTAGGCTTGTTCTTCCAAAACTATCTACCAACTAGATCCTGCAAAGACAAATGGATATGCCCTCCAAGGATCTTAAGTCAAATGCATCATGATGAGTAAAACAAATCAATAAAATAACCATATAAGAAAGTACATCCAAACCACCTCATAAAAATAAACCAATGCTCAAATACCCTATGCAGTTTGTCAAGTTTAGGTATGGGAGGGTTGACCAAACGACCTATTGGGTGAATCGTACGTCAATTTTAGGGGTGTTTCCTGAGAGGAACTCTTTCTAAGTCATGTGGATGAGGTGTCATGGATGGGGGGGATATTTTTGGGCATGGGGTTCATGACATACAAGGGGTTTTAGTGTATCACTTATGGGTGCCTTTGTAAAGGGTGTGTTACACCTTCGTTTTCAATGCAATCTTTTTCCAAGCCCATTTATTTCCTTTTATTCTTTTAGGACGTTTCCATGTTGAAGCCAAGGTAGGGCTTCTACCTAAGCATGAAAAAAAATGCCCACCTTGACTCTACCCCAGTCACATCATGCTTCCCCAAGTTGAAATATGTGTGGGGATTCTACCTAAGCATTAAAAACAGTGCCCAGACATGCTCCACCTTGGTTGGCATTTTTTCATCAGTGCTTTTTCATGGGTCACATCAGTTTCTTATGAGAGACATTTCATTTTCCTCGAGACCCTTGGGCGAGCATCTAGAAGGTTCATGATAGGATTTTGTCTTTTTCTAGCTACAAGCCTCTAGGCCTTCATACCCTTCTTCCCATGAAATGAGGGACAACCCCTTCTTGGCTCAGTACACCCGAAAATCCCAAAACGTAAGGAGATGAGGGGGAAAAGTGTGGAAAGTGACAAGTATGGTCGGGAATGGCATGATGACTTGTCAAGAGGACCTCCCAATAGAAAACCTATCCCCAAGGGTGACCCACTTACTAGGGCACAATGTCAACCACCAAAGTGAAACAAGGCAAAGAGCATAATGTCTAAGCAAACATTTCATAATCAAAAGAAGTAATATATGCAACAAACTCAAATGCCTCTATTATTGAAATGACACTCGCTGTAATACCTGACTTGTACCTCATGGATCAAAACCCAATGTCTTCTGGAGTCCAACTGGTGTGGTGGATATCATCATGATGATCCTGGAGCTGTGGTGGTGAAGTGGGTCTATGTCTGTGCAAGTGGACATTGTTGGTCAACCTGTCTCTCGATACTCCATGTCTACAACCTGAGTACCTCAAGACATCATCTCCTTAGTTATCCCTAGGAGTTGGGGATAACAGTACCAAATTTTCATTTTTCTCTATGTGGCAACCATGCCTCCTCAACCGAGAATAGACTAGGTAAATTGATTATGCTCCACTACATCATAAGCACACTAGAGAGTTAAATTTAATAAATAAAATTCTATCATGCTTGTCAATACACTTGTAAACGTACAAAGGCACCATATGTAGTGTGCTCATACATCTTAAGCACACCATTAAGTTTAGTTTTCAAAATTAAAAAATTTATGCACTTGTCATTGTGCTCATAAAAGTATGGATGAATTATAAGCAATGCTTCCTTCCAAAATCACACCAACAAGTTAAATATAATAACTACAAATTTATTGCGCTTGTCAATGCATTTAAAAATATGATGGCACATTGACCAAACAACTTTTTGATAATATTAAAAAAATTATCGAACTAATTGGTGGATGTATATATATTGAAGAGCACTAGTGTGATTATAGATATTAGAACACACTGTGAATGGTGCATGGTTGAACAAGAAGTGCATCGATGATTTTTACACATTGTCTTTGCAAAAAAAAAAATAAGTTCAATATTTAGTGAATATTGTGAATGACAATTTAGTATAGATTGTTTATTTTATAGATATATGTGCCTAATGAATTTGTATGTGAATTAGGGACAATGACAATGATAACAACATTAGGTTGATACATATACCTTTGTATGTGAGTGGAATCCTAAGAGAGGGAGAGGCAATTCATACTTGTCTCCTTTTGAGGCATGTTGGCCTCCTCAAGAGGCTAAATCCCTCGAGGGGAACACACACTTATTGGTGCAATTGTTTCATTACTAATATCATGATTGGTAGGCCTTTAGAGTTGGTACTAATATGTGGTACCAACCCACAAAATAAGATCTTTATTTCATAATTGAGCTATCTAGGAGTGGGGAGAATTTTCCCCATTTCCGTAATATTTTGCTCGACATTGCAGGATAGAGTCAGCTAGAATATGTGTAGAGAAAAGTCAATGAGAACATCGTTGACCCCAATGAATTCCAAGTTATTGGGTCCAGTTTAATTTACGTTATTTCGATGTAAAGGATGTTATGCACTTGTTCCTTATGGTTACGACACTAGAACACCATACCTATGATGGGTAGCACATTAGTTTCCCTTTGATGCACTATGTAGATAGTTTATTTTGCATGCCCAAATTGATCAAGCAGTCTGCTATTATTTTGCAACAATTGTGTATTACTCTAGGTCATTTTCGTAGTGTGTTTGATGGGAGACTTGTCATCCCCTTTGATTCAAAAATATTTACTTTACTTTTAAAGATGTTTCTAGTGACTCTACCAACATTCAATTTTTTCCCTCCTAGGGAAATGACTTATGTGCATATGTGCATGTGGGGGTAGATGTTTCCCAAGAGGGACTAGTCGAAGTACCCATGTAGGATGGTGAATTCATAGGTTTTGGATTTGTTATCTAGTGAGGATGATCTTGTCCTTGATCTTGTACAATATCCATACCTAAGGATGGATTGGTGAGGATGTGTGAACATCCAATTTAGTCAGGATGAACCACCAGACAAGAGAGGTAATATTATCATTATCTTTTGATTAATCTTGCATATTTTTTTATCTTATTTAATGCACATGTAATTTATTATAAGATTTTGTAAATTGTCTAATTATTATTGTCTACTATTTTGCATATATTTTCTTTTATGTTGGTGAGGGAACTCCCCAGTGTGATGACGATATCGATGAGGTCGATGAGTTGGATCATGCATAGAGACCTGACATCTGGCATAGGTCAGATCATAGATTCCTTTAGCAAGTGATGGATCAAATATCTACACATGTGGTTCACCATAGAGTGGTTCTAGTATGACCTCAATGGATTATACAAGACCTTGAGATTTCATAGATATATTTGAACCTTCCTCGTGATATGATGTTATTGAGGCCTCATGTTATCAATTCCCTCAACCTACTTGAGAGGTTAAGGGAACATTTGGAACCTCCTCCTCTAGAAATCTAACCACCATATCCTCCCCATCCTGCGCTTTCACCTTTGGCATCTCCTCCCTCAACGAGATTACCACCATATCTTTCCCATCCCCCTCTTTCACATATAACATCTCCTCTCTTAACAATTTGACCACCATATTCTCTCCCTCCTCCTCCACAAGCACCACTAATGACATCAACTACTCCACTTGTTTCATTAGTTGTGACATCAATTACACCACTAGTTGCAACACCTGCAGGTCTACCAATTACTACACCTATTACACTCACTATTGATGCCATAAACACTATGACTGCATCAAGTGATATAGTTCCTAGTGGAGAGATATATCAAATTCTACATTCTACATTATTGTCTAGAAAGGTATTGACCTCCATATTTGGTCTTGGAGACATTGATGCCTCTAGTACTTGTGGTGGACCTAGCTAACAATAGTTGACATGTGCATTGATTATTGTGGTGTATATTTGAAATTTATATTTCACTTGAGATGTATATTTGAAGTATATTGATTTTGATATTATTATGCATGTATAGTATGCCTTTTCATATTACGTTGATGTTGATGTCGTTTGATTTATAAAGCGTCTTATGTGCATGTTTTTTTTAACCATGATTGGCAGATTTGTATACAACAAAAATTGTAGTGGATTTCATAGCAAGATTAAATCAAGAGTTTGATTCAAAAAATTTAAACAAAATCTAAAAGGAGAGCTATCTACTATCATATATTTTTACCCATATAGTTTGATAAACAACACATCCCAGTATATGTTAGTAATGTAGATTCTACAAAACTAAACTAAAAACCCGATAACTTTGTAAAACATATAAACTCAATCAAAGTCAAGATGACTAGCTTCTTCTTCTAGTGCTTCTCTTGCTGGATTAGTATCATACTTAACAATGGCCATGTCCTTAGGGAGTTGATGTAGTATTTCTTCTTCCCTTGGTCCCTCGCAATTTGAATTATCCGATTGCGCTTGATTAGATACTCCAGACTATTCATCCTCGGTCAAATTAATCACCATATTCCTAATCATATTACAATCCACCTCCAAGACAAGAATATGATGTTTATGTTGAACCAAGGTGTTCATATTTTTTTCAATTTGGGTGGGGACCTGATGGTCCTACTCATGATTTTTTATTGTAGTTTAGAGGATTGATCTTTTGTTCCCTTGAAAAACATCCTCATGGCTTTGCAATGCCCACATAATCTTATGTAACTCCCTATAATCCATCTGAAGATTATAATAGTCCAAGTCCTTGTGCAAATTGAAAGACTCAATATTGCATATGATTCCTTGCCTTTTCTCCACTATTCCTAGAACAGAGTCAAAATTGACTCAGGTCAATCCAAACAAATGCCACATAAAGAAACTATATTCGAAATAGCCAAATGGATCGTAGATAGAAATAAAAACTTTGGGATTGACATTTTTACATCTGAAGACAAAGAAAACCAACTAATAACAAACCACCTAGAGGTAAAACAAAACAAAGGAAACTCCTTCCACACCCATAGGTCCCCTAATCAATCTTGAATTGGGTCAATATTGAAAGTGAACTCACCCAAATGAATAGGATCTTGCACAAAGAAATGGAAATCATCCAAAGATAGAACAAGTCCTTCTAAAAGGGAAACTAAAACATAGGTAAAATTCCCTAAGTTGAAATGTGAGATATTCCCAATAATTGCAATCCCTTCATAAAATATTGAGAGTATAGATTGTGTCTTACCCATGTTCTAGAGGATAATTAGAACCACACTCGCTAGTCAAAGAAAAGTGCCAATATTCACTAGTATGGAGCCTAAGCTTGTAGACCAAAACCTCCACATAGAAAATCCAAACCATGGAGCCATAATCCCCCAAAGATGAGGTGAATTAGCATCGATGAATTCAAACTCGTGTGAATCTAGTGGTTTAGGCATGCAAGAATAAGGGAATATTCTCTTCTCATAACACTCTCATCCATAAGATGAGATTACCTTACAATATGCCATGTACCTCTTTAAATGCCTGATATGTGCCTTATCCTCCATGAAAATTCTAAGGGATGGGTTGGATTAATGCCTTGACATTGATAACAATGTCCCCCACTTTTCAAGAAGTGGATTTATTAGCATAATCGTCCACTAAGAATTTGTTCTCGCTTAAAACATGATAAAATTAAACACATGAGAATCGATTTAATTCATGTTTTTCCCACTCTATCATTGATGCTAAGAGATTATTGGATGGGAAAGTGTTCAATACCAAATGTATTATAATATTCTTTGAGTCCCCCACTACAATCAAATTATATATGCGAGAGTTGATCAAAATATTCAAGACTTGCAATAATGCATAGGCTTCAGCCTAGTTATTGGTTGATATGTTGAACCCCCAACCGAATGAAGCTTCTATTGTTATTTTGGGGTTTAAGATAACCCCTCCTGCACCTACCACCCAAAAAACGTCTTGTGTATGTTAATGAGTAATATTGTTTAAGATTTCTCCATTTTTAAATTAAATTTGAGATGTATCACTCATTTAATTTGAGATGTGTATTTGACATATATATTGATTTTTCTATTATCATTCACATATATTATGGTTTTTTCATGTCATGTTGATATTGATGTTGTTTGATTTATAAAATGTATAATGTGTATGTTAATGATTAAAATTATTAATGAATTCTTCATTATTAAATTAGATTTGAGATGTATCACTCATTTAAATTTGAAAATGTTTAACTCTAATCATATGAAATCATTTAATTTGGATTGTGAATGCAAAAACTTATAATCATTTAATGCCATATAATGTTTTAAATTTTTTCAAGGTGAATTCTTTGTTGTCTAGGAAGATACAATATGTTTATTAAACATGTTTACAAACTTGATTAAATGATTCAATCAGTGATTGCATGATTTGATTAATTTTTTTAATAATTTTCTAATGAAATGATATTTTTAAAATTAATTGTTAAATATTTTAACTAAACTTATTACTAATTTTGATAAAATCAAAATTTTCTATGCTTGCATCATGATGGGCTACTTCAAAGAATCCAAATCCTATCGACTATTTGACACTGTCAAATAACATATCATTATCAAGAGAAATGTGATATTTAATGAGAAGTCTTCAAGCATTAAGTTGTTGAATACTTCTTCTAGTCTATTGCACAATGATACTTTTGATATTATTGAATATAATGGACCACATGTTCCTTTTTTCAACATTTTGATCAGGCGTTCGAACCATCTTCCTACGTCAACTGAGCTATAAAACTATGTTCTTGAATCGACTCAACAATCAATTTATGAATCGACTAATTCTTGGTCTACCCTGAGTGAAACAGTTACTTCTCTTGATCAACCTTTTGAAGTCCATATTAGTTCATTGTCCCCTTTTCTTCCTCAATGGGTTGCTAAGACAATTGAATCCACTAGACCTGAAGTTGGTGATATTTCTTCAGGTAGACAGACTCGCAATCGGAAGCAACAAACCAATGTTGCTTTGATGAATAATTTTCTTGAGACTTGTGATCCTATATCTTACACAAATGCACAAGGACAACTTGAATGGGATCAAGCTATGCAAATTGAAATGAATTTTTTTAAAGAATCACACATGGGATTTGGTTCCTCGACCTCAAGGGAAGAACGTTGTGAAATGTGAATGGGTTTATAAAACCAAATTTACATCTAAAGGTGTTATTAAGCATCACAAATCTCATTTGGTCACGAAAGGATTTTCTCAGTAAGAAAACATCAACTACACTGAAACATTTTCTCCATTTGTAAAGATGAATTTTGTTCGACTGATTTTTTCCCTTATTGCTTGCTTCCTATGGTAGATCCACCAGATGAATGTTAAAATTACCTTTCTTCATGGCAACTTATTTGAATATTTTATTATGAAACAACACCCTGGATTTGTGATAAATTCCAATCTTGTTTGTCGACTAAAAAAGTCTATTTATGGTTTGAAATAGGCTCCAAGGGTTGTGTATGCTAAGATTGACAACTTGTTTCTCAATATTGGATTCAAACATTTTGAATTTAATCACAGTATTTATGTATTACATGATAATGGTGATACCTTGATTGTTATTGTATATCTTGATGATTTAGTCATCACTGGAAATAATCTTGATCTAACTCTCAAATTTAAGCGATGCCTTGTTGACACCTTTGCTATGACATATCTTGGTCTTCTACATTACTTTCTAGGTCTTCAATTTTTACCTCTATCTGATGGTTTGTTTTTATCTCACTATAAATATGTAGTGGATATATTCAAATTATTTAAGATGGACAATTGTAAGCCATGTGCTACCCCTTCTCATACCAGTATTAATTTGATCAAATATTGTCAAACTCCTAAAGGCGATGCCACCCTTTATTGACAATTGGTCGGTAGCCTCATTTATATAACTCACAGTCGATTTGATATTTCCTTTGTTGTTAGTGTGGTTTCTCATTTTATGCAAGATCCATGCAAAATTCACTAGAAATATGAAAAAAATATTGTTCACTACATCAAGGGTACCTCTCATATTGGTATCAAGTATTGTCGCAGTTCTGACTCGTTAGTCAACTTCATCGACTGTGACTGGGCAGGCGACAATGATGATCGAAATTCCACCTCTAGCTATGTGTTTTGTTTCAACATTGGACCTCTGGTTTGGTCTTGCAAGAAACAAAATGTAGTCTCTTTGTCGACTACAAAATTTGAGTATCATGGTGTTGTTAATGCATATATAGAGGCGGTTTGGATTTTCCATCTCTTGGGCGAGCTTGGGTTTTTTGTCAATGATCCGGATTCTATGAGCAGAACGAAATGAATACAAATTATTAAAAAATGTTTAACACAAAATAACATAGATACAGTAAAACGAGTTTCTATTCAATAAGGAAATAAGCTGAAACTGTAAAATGCAGCGGAAAACAAGCTTGCTAGAATGGTGGTGTCTTATCTCTCAGAAGAGATGTGATAGTTGAGCTCATTCGCAAGAAGATGATTACAATGAGGCTCTGAAGGTATTTTTACAATAAACATGAATTCCAAAACCCTAAACATCCAAATACCTAACCCTAGGAGATGAAGCGTCAAAAGTCATATTGGCCCTGTTGGGGTAAGCTAGTACATCAACTTGTGGGGGTCGTAACTTTTGCATACAATCTCCATTTTAGGCGCACGATAGCTCGTTGGAAAGGTATATCTGAGGACTACATACGTTGTCGTCAAAATCTGATTTATTTTCATTATGACTTTGGCGAGCCCTAAAAACGTTATTTAGGGCCTCAAAACGGCCCCGGAAGTCAGGGACCCGAAAACTAGGAAAAAATTGCCAAACTGGAAAACCGCCAAAAATGAACCAATTGGAATAGGTGGGAGGCCACTGACATCCATTTGGATCAATCCTCCCCCTAGGAATAAATGGTATCCATTGCATTGAGTTCCCCCATCATATGAGGAAATTTATGTTGAATTTGGCCCCGAGTGAGCCACTTGCCTTGGTGCAGGAGCTGCCCTGCATTGACAACTCGATAAAGTTGGATCCTCTGTTCTTGATTTCCCTTGACGTATGTTTCCACAATATGATCACGGGATTCATGTTGTTTGTAGTCAAGTTTGAGATCTGTTGGTGTCAACTGCTCTTATATCTCTGAGGTGTCCAATAATGGTGGGAAATATGGTTGAAGGAGAGCCACATTGAATATCGGGTGCAGACCAAGGATAGGGGGAATGTTGAGCTCCACAGCATTGTGATGGTGTACGACCCATAATGGAGTGGGAAAATATTTCAATGGGGCCCTGTAAGGCGTTCTTTCTGCAATTACAACCAAACTTTGTCACCCACCTTAAAATTATGTGGCACCCGGTGTTGATCATGGCGATGCTTGTACTTGCCATTGGACTTATGTAGAATATCCTGAACCTGTTGGTGGATGTGATGGATCCACTCAATGAACCAGGAGGCTTTGTCATCTTCAGGTGGAGCAAGGGATGAGTCGGTTTAGGTGGTCACCATGGGTAGTACAACATCCAGGGGGGCCAATGGTTGGAATCCCAACCCCACCTGAAAGGGGTTGTGGCTAGTTGAGCTATGCAGGGCTTGGTTGTATCTATTTTGGACATATGGAAGACTCTCATCCCATGTGTGGTGGTGCTTGGAATGGTACATGTGTAGGATATGCACGATCATCTGATTAACGACCTAAGTTTGGTCATCTGTCTGGGGGTGGAAGGCAATGGATTTGGTGAGCTTGGTGTCCAATAGTGACTAGAGGCTCGACCAGAATGTGTTGAGGAACCGACTATCCCAATCTAAGACAATGGTTTGTGGGATCCCAAAATGTACCCATACTCATTCAAAGAAGA
>WSFP011524411.1:0-12349 GCA_009831015.1 Picea engelmannii | reverse complement strand
TCCGTCCCTGGCAATGGCGCCATAAATGTTAGCGTCAGAATTCACTCTTGGATTGCTTACAGGAGCAGAGCCCAACGCCCATCGGTTTTATGTCACGATTTGTTTATAAAGGGTGATCAAATGGAGATAATGGCTCTAGGAGGAATCACTCTAACTCAGGGACTAAGTCTGGTATGTAAAGAACGGAGGAGGTCTGGAATCCTAACTTCAGCCAGTGGGTTGATTTAAGGATGAGCAGGTGGAAGACTTAGGAGAAGGTGAACAAACAACTCTAGGCAACATGCTTGCTGCAGTTTGTAGGAGAAAAACTCTGATAGCAGGATCCTCCTGGTTTAGAGCTTCAAGAAACTGAAAGAAGACTTGACTGGATCCTCCAATTCCAAGTCGTTCAGCGTTAAGGAAATCAAAAAACTTGATTAGAGGCTCTGTAACTATTAGAGTGATCCATTACAGCATCATTCTATAATAGCTACAACTCAACTGGATCCTCCAATTCCGAGCTGCTCTAACACAGTGTAAACAAAGACGTGAGAGAAACTAGCATTCATAAGGCAAGAAGTCTCCAAAGTTCATATATATCCAGAACAACAATGCTTCATTAAAAATTTACAACCAGGGAGCTCAGCTCAACCATCGATGCTTACAAAAGTGGCCAAAATGCCTACATATACTTGGGACAAAAATACTGGAAGCTGAATCGAGACACTGCATTGAAGACATTACGTCTTCTCATTTATTGCGCATGCAGTCTCTGGACGTTCATGATCTTCAGTCAGATGCAATCGCGTTCCAAAGGACCTGTGAATGAATTGACAAGATTACAGTCACTTCTGGGCTTTCCATTTATGGAGGAAACGATGTTCAACCACCATTAACTACTGCAATAACTGCTTCACTGATATTGGGAAAGACCCAGTCGAATCTGTATCAATAGGACATGGAGGCCTTCGTGATGACTGTGAGACTTGACACAAAGTGATGGACGGATGGTGACCAGGCAGGGGTAGTTGGATACGCTCGATGCAGATATGGGATGAGGAGAGGCCATGTGGATGGATGAGCAGAGGGAAAGTGATAGGGGAAATGTTCGTGGTAGGATTCACGAGCTTTGAAGTGTACGAATCGGGTGGAAAAGACATAGGGGCCAGGAAGAGAATATGAGTTGGCATGACACGGGGATGGAAGTGGCAGCAAGGAAGAGTGTGATGAGGTTTCGAAATTTCGGGGATTCAAAATTCACGAGTTTGAATTGTGCGAGTTCCTCACCTCAGGGATCCCCGATATCCCGATGCGTGATGAGATCCTCCTCCTGGGAGCTAGCCCCTATCGGCTAGACCATAGTCCATATGACCTATCCTTGTGTGACCATGGTCCAACTTTCCATCGGGTTTTTGGTGTTCTTGACGACACGATGTTTGTGTCCACGAAACTTGCGATTCCCCGAAACCCGATGGCTCATGGCCGTTGACTTGTCGACGGTCCGCTCCTTGGTGCAAATCATGCCACCCATGCTTCACTATAATCCTCAGCCCCATCAGGAAATCGCGTGTCGGGATATCGCGATTCCTGTTGCCATGTGCGCGGGACTTTCAAATCCCCGATCTCGACTCCGCAGGATTTCTCGCCACGTGTCTTTGCTGAAGGACGACTCTGATCCTATTGACACTTCTGTGGGCCCAAGTTCCCGGATTCTCTCGGCACTTCGCGTCTCGCGAAATAACGGAGCTACTCTTTGTGTGTTGAAGTCGTGACGGGTGAAACGCCGAGATGGCCAGCCCTTGCGACACGTGCCCCTCGATCGAATGACCTATATTTAGCCTCCAAACATAAGGGACTTCTTTGCTGCTAAATGTTGGGTAAATTGGCAACTTCGAGATCCCGATAACTGTTGATCTGTTTCGTGGACGGATCTCGACTACCAATAGCAAAAAACTTCGCTCGCTCGCTTGATATGCTACTTGGCAAAACAAGAATTTTTCTGAGTTGCGCTTGAGCACTTTGTGCGACTAGCGGACCCGAATGCTTCTCGAACCCATGACAAGAATTATTTCTAACATCCTCTATCAACAAACTGACCGATACACTTCTATTTCTATGTTTAGACTCATTATATTTCTTTTCCAAACAATATCTAGCATAGTGTCCAATATTGCCACAATAAAAACATGCATTATTACATTTAACATTAGCATCAATCTTTGATACCAACAATGCCAAATCTGAAATTGAAGACTTGCAATTAAGATTTTTCCTTCCATCTTGTTCTTGTAAAATAATACCTTCAAATTCATCAAAAGTAGGTGTAATATACCCAAAAACAAATTATTATTAAAGTCTGTATGCACTTAGGAACTTATTTCCATTTTGCAAATTCATATTTGGAAAATTATTTCCATTTATGGCAATTATGAATTTGAAATTGTATAAATTTGTAATTAATTATGGTGACTGTTGGGCACATATTTGATTTTCCCAACCAACGTTTTGACTATGACACTTGTAAAAGACAAATATTTTTATATTTATTGCTGAAGGACAAATGGAACAGCCAGGTTGAAATCAACTGACCATGACTCCATGAGTGGGGAACAGGCTTGAACTACCTTAGGGATGAATTTTACAAGTGGAAAATGAGGAATTTGGCCATTGGCAACCCCTGAAAATCAGGGATTTGTAAAGCTGCGAAATTCCCAAAGGGGAAAAAGACCTAGGTACCAGATACTTTTGATATAGAACATATGGGAGGAGGCACGATGCTACTTAGTATGTTGGAGATATGATATCACTTGTTGTTATGAGAACTGTTTTGAGTGTGAGGCAAGGGGAATTCTTGATCTGAAAGAGGACTATAACAAAGGAGGAGCATTTGAGTTCGCCCTTATGGACTCATGGTCAGGTTAGGTGGTGAAAGGAGAAAGTTGATTGGCTGCTCTGTTCTATGGTTGGGTGGAACTTGGTTGTTCCATTTGTTGTCCCAACACTTTTTTCAGATATGTACATCTACTTATTCCTTGTTGAATTTTTTTATTGGTTAATGGCTGGTAGAATGAAATGAATTGTAGAATAAGCCTTTACAGTTTGAATTTATTCATTGAGTAGAGGTAAGAAAGCTACAGTGTGTGTTAGCTGTTGATGAATGTGTGAAATTTATTATTCATGTGATGTACTCTCTGTACCGCAATAGAAAAGAAAATATCAGTTTGATCTGTTGTTGATATTAGGAATATTTTAGTATAAGTGTGAATGTAGATTCAAGTATAAGCATGCATAAATTTTTTATAACAGATTTCTACAGGTTGAATAACCTTAAGTACAAATCTACAGGAAATGCGTGTGTATGCTTTTATAGGTTTCAATAAATCTAAATAGAACATAAGTATTACCGTGATAAGCTTAACCTGTACCATATCTGTAGATATTTATATACATGTATAGATATTCACTAATACACATAAATATTTTGATTCTTGGACCACATGAGTTTTCAAGTAAACTTCCATCGATAACACTATAACAAAGGCATACAAAATTTACAGTTTGTTTGTACCACAGTAAAACTATAAACGAAGTTTCAATGTTATATTACACATATTATAGAGACTGCTCAATATATAACAGTATCCGGTGGGTTGTAGAAAATCTGTGCATTCATTTATGGTAAGCTAATAAACGATCTATATAGGCATATGATTTTGATCAAAATATTTACAACAAAATACCCTGGGTAAGGACCTAGTACCAGTTGAAAACCAAACCTGATTCTTCCAAAACTAAAAAACTGGAATCAAAAATCGAATACCTTTTTCGAGCAAGGAAATGTCTGGATCTGTTGACCATGAAATGTTTAAGTCTTGCAAGGGAAATTGAGATTTAGTAAACAATATTATGAAGAATCAATGAATTAACAGAAACAAAATTATCTCTAGAATTAGTAAACAACAAAATTAAATATGAAAGATCAAGCAATGTTCAAGAAAGAATCCACAAAACGTATTATTAAGGAGTCACCACCAGGTTAATACTTATCTTGAGGTTGTCGTGGGGTGTTTCTTTCTCCATCAGCAGTGTTGAGCGAACTGTCCAGAGCCCGAAGGAGAGGAGTGGACTTTGAAATGACTGATGGGTACCCTCGCAATGGAAATTAGGGTCCCATCATTAGTCTTGTAACCAAACAAAATAATCAATTGTTCAGAATGTATCAAACAAATAAAACATTATTGAACATGTAATATATATAGCATAAAAAAAACTTTAAAGAGCACACAATATAAATCATGTTCTACAGAATTTCCTGATTCAGATCACAGATAGGGTTGCGATATGTTTCCCATAGTTAACTAAACCTACAACTTGAAGATAAAGAGAAAAAGAATGCAATCAAGGACAGGGTTCTGGATATTTAAAATTCCTTTCCTTTTATGCGAACAAAGTGAAATTAGATGAATAACTATCTAAATTTTAGAATAGAGAGTAAGGGTAAATCCTTTAATATAGTTAAACTCTGGAATGATTATACGAAGTGGAAGTCTTAAGATTGTATCTATGCATGTACAAATACGAGTAACGTAAATGCAATCATTTTTAGACTTTACATAGTAGTAAGAAAATCCTTACCGTGACTACAGTAATTTTGGTTTACGATTTCACAACTTTTAATCCGAGAATGTAAAATTTTCACAACAAGTCAGATGCAAGAGCCGATAGCTCGAAGAATCAGTACTAAATCAAAATAGAGTATTAAAAATGAAACCCATATCTACAAATAATACATAAAGTGAACTCATGAATGACTGTAGGGAAGATTCAACCAAGGGGTTCTTGGGAGGGAAGCACATCATGAATAACCAATTAAAAATATGAGTTTAAGAAACAATGATCGAGGTCCTGGTTTTGACGGAAAACCCTCATGAATAGTAAATTAATTATGACAGAATAAATAGAGAACATGGGTATATAATTACTCACATAGGAAGCCTTATGATGAAATCTAGGGTCACTGTAACAGGGTTTTAACCATGGGAGGTTCAGCGATAGGTATGCCGTAAGTGACTCCAAAAAAATACAAATCTAAACATTAAATAAGCGACTAAGGATAATTTATTGTTGACAAAACCCTAACAAAACATTACGGGACTATCCTTGAATCTAGAAACTGAACCGTCTGTGTAAAATGGCTTACAAGTTTAATGAAATCCAAGAGTAATGAATGGTTACCCTCACGGCAGAGGTAAAGTCATAAACTGCCACGAGTTAGAAAGTACATATTGTATCCATAACATGGATGAAAATACTTCGAAGAGTTAATATTAGCGAAATGAAGGTCCCCAACCATCAAACCGTAAAGAAGCTACTATAGAGATAGACCTAAAATACAACTGACCTTCCATATATTCTACAGTTAACTCAAGCGATAAGAGTTTTGAGAAATTACCCGGTAAAGGAGGAAACCAGACAGACATGTAACATTTTCTTGCCTTACACAGGGGGAGGAACCCCCTCGTCGTTGGTGGTTATATGGAGAGTAGTGTTGCAGAGGTTAATGTAGAACGATTTTTACGAAAATGCATAAGAGCCAAAGGAGAAATGGAGCATTAGTTACCCAAGTGACTCCTGCATCACAGAGTATTGGCAAATGGATGCCTTGGGTCCTCAGGCCATGTGTCTATGTGCACATGGCACAACCACATTGGTCACCATAACCTATAAACAGTTATGGTTAAACACTTCGGGAAGATATACAATAGTTCCTTCATATAAAATCAAAAAATTATGTTGCCTTGTATGACTTTGGGTATAGGAAATTTATTATAATGGTTTCTTATATCTAACATCATCGTCTAATTAATTCTTGATACATGGAATTATAAGGTTATAATAAAGAAAAGGAAACTTGAATGTATGTGATGGTTTTTATAAAGTCTGAAGTACTCCTTCATTTGGACATGAAGTGGAGAGTACAAATACTGGTTTTAAAAGTGGAACTTTAGTAAAACATATTAGTTGACCCCTTAATAAAGATAGGAACGTGTAGGTTAGAGTCTTCTTTAGACTGTATGACATAACTAGATCGCAGTTTCATGAATAGTCTAAACCTTAACCTATTGTGATAAGTGAGTATGTACAAAACTATTGTAATAGGAACATATTAATGGAAAGGTTGACCACCTTGTCTTAGTCTCTTATAAATACGTTTAATCTTATATTGTATTCTGATGGTGGCATTTGTTGGTTGTAAACCAGTCAAGTATAATAGAGTAAAGAAGTTTTTAATGCACCTAACAAAATTTTTTTTTAGTTGGTAAATTTGGGGTACATTACATATGGTATCAGAGAAAAGGTTACAACACTTGGAACTTAAACAGGGCCAAAATATTTGTTTAGCACATGCCTTTCTGTTTAATGAAAAAACTAACAAAAATGATTCCTATTACAAACATAAAATTTTTATTTCTGTTGTGATAATGGCAGCATAGAATGAAGAGGAGATCATGCTCGAAGAGAATCCCGAGCAGGGACCTCCTAAAGAACCTAGGCAAAACAATGATGGAATTTCAGCTACCTAGGTTCTGGAAACAATGAGGAACATTACTGTGGAACTGCAAGTTTTCAAGGAAGATAATGAGAAATTGGAAAAGTCACACAAAGACCAGCAAGAAATAAATAACATACTGTTGCCTAGCATTGTAACAAAGAAGATACCAAAAGACAATGACAAGGAAGAAGAGGTCAACAAAAGAGCCTCCAAAAATTCTGGCCCTGAAGAAGAAAAAGAGGACAATCCGAAGGCACACCATCAACATGAATAAAGAGGAAATGGGTGGAACACCTAGAGGGAGAGTTTAAGAAAATCAAACCGCCCACCTTTGATGGGGAATCTAGGATAGTGGAGGAGGTTGAAGCATGGTTACTAGACATAAAAAAGTATTTCCAGATTTAGAATTATTCCAACAACATGAAGTTCAGAATTGTCATCTATAACCTGAAAGGAAAAGCAAGTATATGGTGGAAGGACCTGAAGTTGGCCAAGGGATTAAAAGAAAAACATATGGAATGGTCAGATTTCAAGAAATAATTTAAGAAATAGTATTTATCAGAAAGTTATTATGAGAGAAAGACCAAATAATTTTATGAGCTAAGACTCAGTCAAATGACTATGGATGACCTGATAAAAAATTTTCTTGAATTATTAAGATTTGTGCCTTATATTAGGGAAGACAAAGTAAAACTCCAGCAATTCCTAAGTTGCTTACCACACTTCTATAAGGATAGAATCGAGTTCGACAACCCCAAGACCTTAAGAAAAGTTTTTAGAAAGGCCTGAATGTGTTACGATAAAAAAAAACATTGGAATGAACTTCCCAAGGCTTGGAAAGACAAGAAACATGACAGAATGAACTGACAAAAGAAGGGCTATCAACCAACCCCTTTACAGAACGCAACAAAGAATTTTCGAAGGAAATATTTCCACTCCAATAACCATAACACCCAAGGGGGAGGTAGACTAATTAATCTGGGAACCAAGAATTTTGGGGACATCCCCAGAGAACTGTTAAAATGATGGGATTGTGGAGAACCTCACTTAAGGAGGAACTGTCTATGTTTAACTTCTGCAACAAGGACCATGGTTCAGAACCTGCTAGAGGCCTATACAATGGGAGATGTGGGTAGGATCTTACACATAATCAATGCAGTTGTGGATGGCTGACAAGCTGATCACCAATCCACTGTAGTGGAAGTTGAAGGTAAAGTTAACAATAATCATGATTCTATTCTAATTGATCCAGGAGCTACTTTGAGTTATGTTGCTCCTGGTGTAGTGGGTAAAACCAATCTTAAGAAATTAAAGCATACAAAATCTTGGCTAGTACAACTAGCAACAAGAACAAAAGGAAAGGTAACATATTTCATTTCTGATTGTGAACTCAATTTAGGTGGTCAAAACACAAAGCTAAATCTGAATATTCTACCGTTAGGGTCTTACAATATAATTATTGGAATGGATTGGTTAGAGAAGCATAAAGAAATTTTGGATTGTTATGAAAAATCACTTACTTACAGAGATGAAACAACACTTCTAGGACAATACATGACATGCGAAAACCAGTCTCAGTTAGGTATATTTCAGCAATGCAGTTTAATAAGTACATGAGTAAAGGTTGTCAGATTTATGCTATCCAAGTGACAAATATGTTGGAAAAAGAAAATAAACCTAGCCTAGAAGATTTTTCCGTCTTACATGAATTTAGATATTTGTTTATAGACAAAATACCTAAAATACCCCCAAGAAGAGAGATAGACTTCTCTATCGACCTACTTCCTGGATCAATCCCTATATCTAAGGCACCCTACAGAATGATTTAAATTGAATTAACAGAGTTAAAAATTCAACTACAAGAACTGTTGGATAAGGAATACATCAGACCAAGTGTCTCACCATGGGGAGCACCAGTCCTTTTTGTTTAAAAGAAAGACGAAACTCTAATATTATGCATTGATTATAGACAGTTAAACAAAATGACTATTAAGAAAAAATATCCCCTACCCAAAATCAATGATATGTTTGACCCAATGGGAAGGGCAAAGAGTTTTTCTAAATTGGATTTAATATCTGGTTATCACCACGTCATAAAAAAGGATGAAGACATAAGTAAAACAACATTTAGAATGAGATATGGACATTATGAATTTTTTGTTCTACCGTTTGGTCTCACTAATGCACCAACAACGTTTATGTGTTTAATGAATAGCATTTTTAGTCAGTATCTAGATAAGTTTGTTTTGGTATTTATTGATGACATCCTAGTGTATTTGAAAACGAAAGAAGAACATGAATAACATCTAAGGATAGTATTGCAAACTTTAAGAAAACATAAGATATATGAAAAATTTGACAAATGTGACTTTTATCAAAAAACAATGCAGTACCTAGGACATGTAATATTTGAAGAGGGTATTGCAGTCGACCCAGATAAAATAAGAGCCATCATGAAATGGCCCATCCCTAAGGATAAAATGGATATCTGATCATTCATGGGAATCACCAGGTACTACCACAGATTTATAGAAGGATTCTCTAAGATTTCATACCCTATCACATCCCCAGAGAAAAAGGGAACCATGTTTAATTGGTCGTAGAAATGTCAGGACAATTTTAATAAGTTAAAAGAACTGTTAACAACTGCACCCATTTTAAGGGTAGCAGACTCATATAAAGACTTCAAATTTTGCATGGATGTGAGCAAAGAATGTTTGGGAGGTGTCCTAACTCAAGAAGGGAACGTTATTTGTTACGAGTCACGAAAACTAAAATATCACAAACGAAACTACGTCACTCATGTCTTGGAATTAGCAGTTGTAATCCATGCGTTAAAAATGTGGCAACACTATATAATGGGCATAAAATTGTTGTTGCTAACTGATAACAGTGGTGTGAAATTCTTGTTTAGTCAACCAGATCTTAATGCAAGGCAAGAAAGATGGCTGGCCTTCTTGAGCGAATTCGATTTCAAGGTAAGACACATTAAGGGTTAGGAAAACAAAGTGGAAGATGCCTTAAGTAGAAGAATTCATGTGTTGTTTGAGATAAACATTAGAATTTAATAAAATGACATTGAGCAAAGGGTAAAGGTTGCAAATAATAATGATGAAAAATACATTAAAACAGTGGCAGATTTACAAAATAATGCAGAAAATTTAGACAGAACAGATCTCAGTTTGGACAGAAATGGTCTACTAAGATTAAAAAACAGGCTGTACATACGAGATTCTATTGAATTAAAGCTCACAGTTTTGGACGAAGTACACAAGAAGCCATATTCTGGTCATCTGGGATACCAGAAAATGGTAACATCATTGAGGAAGTTTTTTTATTGGCCTAATATGAAAGGAAAGACAACACAATACTTATCTAAGTTCCTAGATTGTCAACAGGTGAAGGATGAACACCAGCACCCAGCCGACCTGTTACAGCCTCTACCTGTACCGGAATGGAAGTGTGAGACTATATCATTGGATTTTATCACGGGTTTGACTAAAACTCAAAAATAGAATGATTCAATTATGGTAGTAATTGATAAGCTTAGCAAGTCTGCACATTTTATTCCTGTGAAGTCTACTTATAAACATATTAACATTGTTGAAATATTTATGAAGGAAATTTTTAGACTGCATGGTGTTCCTAAAATGGTGATTTCGGATAGAGATGTCAAATTTAAATCTATATTTTGGAAAGAATTGTTTGCAGGGTTGAATACTAACTTGAATTTCAGCACCAACTACCATCCACAAACGGATGGGAAAAATTAAAGAACCAACCAAATTGTAGAAGATATGCTACAAATGTACATAAGGATGAAACCAACTAAGTGGGAGGAATACCTACACTTGGTGGAATTTGCATATAATAATGGTTATCACACATTGGCTAAGACGATACCATTCGAAGTACTATACGACAGAAAGTGTACAACTCTGATAAGCTGGGATAACTCAGTTGACAGACTCATGGTGGGACCAGAAATGCTCCAGGAAATGGAGAATACGGTAAGAAAAGTAAAACAAAATTTAAAGGAGGCACATGAAAGACAGAAAAGTTACGCATATTTGAAAAGAAGACACCAGGAATATCAAGTTGGAGATCACGTGTATTTAAAAGTCAAAGAAAGAAGAAGTTCATTAAAGCTAGGAAACTGTTCAAATTTGGTGCCCATGTTTTGTGGCCTTGTCGAGATCTTAGCTCGAATTGGACCTGTGGCATATCAACTTACACTTCCCACAAATTTGAAAGTTCATAATGTATCTAATGTTTCTTTGTTAAAACATTTTTTTGATGATCCTACTCACATGATCGATTGGAACATGGTGCAGGTGGAACTAGAAGGCGAGTTCCGAGAGGAACCTCTGTGCATTCTTTACATGAGAGAAACAATACTGCGGAACAAAGTCGTCACCCAGGTAAAAGTGCAATGGAAGCACTTTAGTCCTGAGGAGGCCACCTGGGAATTGGAGGAAGATTTGTATAAATCTTATCCAACCCTGTTCCGAGAAAGGAACGAATGCTGATGATAGTGTTGTACTGAAGAGGGAGAGGATGTAATATCCCCAAATATAAATTATTATTAAAGTCTATATGCACTTAAGAATTTATTTCCATTTTTGGCAAATTTGTATTTGAAAAATTATTGTCATTTATGGAAATTCTGAATTTGAAATTTGACAAATTTGTAATTAATTATGGTGACTGTTGGGCAAAGATTTCATTTGCCCAACCAATGTTTTGACTATGACACTTGTAAAATACAAATATTTTTATATTTATTGCTGAAGGAAAAATGGAACAACTAGGTTGAAATCAATTGACCATGACTCCATGAGTGGGGAACATGCTTGAACTACCTCAGGGATGAATTTTACAAGTGAAAAATGAGGAATTTGGCCATTGGCAACCCCTGTAAATCAGGTATTTGTAAAGATGTGAAAATTCCCAAAGGGGAAAAATACCTAGGCACCAGATGCTTTTGATATACAACATATGGGAGGAGGCAGGACACTGCTTAGTATGCTCGAGATAGGATATCACTTGTTTTTATGAGCACTGTTCTGAGTGTGAGGCAAGGGGAATTCCTAATCTGAAAGAGCACTATAGGAAAGGAGGAGCATTGGAGTTCACCTTTATGGACTCATGGTCAGGCTAGGGGGTGAACGAAGTAGGTAGATTGGCTGCTCCGTTCTATGGTTGGGTGGAACTTGGTTGTTCCATTTGTTGTCCCAACACTTTGTTCAGATATGTACATCTATTTATTCCTTGTTGAATTGTTTATTAGTTAATGGTTGGTAGAATGAAATGAATTGTAGAATAATCCTTTATAGTTTGAATTTATTTATTGAGTAGAGTTAAGAAAGCTACTGTGTGTGTTAGTTTTTGATGAATGTGTGAAATTTCGTATTCATGTGATGTACTCTCTGAACCGCAATAGGAAATAAAATATCATTTCGATCTGTTGTTGATATTAGGACTATTTTGGTATAAGTGTGAATTTAGATTCAATTATAAGCATGCATAACAATTTATTACAGATTACTATAGGTCGAATAACCTTAAGTACAGGTCTACAGGAAATGCCTGTGTATGATTTTATTGGTTGCAATAAATCTAAATAGAACAAAAGTATTACCGTGATAAGATTAACCTATACCATATATGTAGATATTTATATACATGTATACATATACCAAACAAAATTTTGGAGTGAATACCAGAATAGAAATAGAAATATATATATATATATATATATATATATATATATATATATATATATATATATATATATATATATATATATATATATAT
>WSFP011524404.1:0-12349 GCA_009831015.1 Picea engelmannii | reverse complement strand
GTCTTTTGGTGATGTGTTCTAAGGTATGTTATTTTCAGGTTATCTTACCATTTTTGCTATAACTTTTTTCTAGAATGATTCAAATGGTGAAATCACTATGGTATTGAGAAGACATATCAAGGTACATCTGGTAAAAATTTGAGCTCTTGATTCACTATAATTATGGAGATACACTCTGTGGAAGATAGGGTTTGTGACTAGTCCTGAAGCTAGTCAATAAACAAGTGTTCCGGGTAAAACAGTCGTAACTTCTTCATAGAGAATCCAAATTCCTGGGACAAATTTCATTGGAAATATTATGGACTTTAGTTTCTTTTGTGTTATTTTTTGAATCGGATGTTAAATATTGAGTGCGGGGCATTCTGTACAAGTTCGGTCTCCTGAATAGACTAGAATTGAATAAAGTCTACCCTTCTTTCTATAACTTCTTTTTGGGGAGGATTCAAGGAGTGAAACTTGGAGGATTTTTAGAGAATACATTGAGTAATATTATATACAGGATCAGAGTACTCCAAGAATTGAATAATTTTAGAAATTGAAGAAGTCTCAGGAAGCATTATCAGGTTCTATGTGATGATTGGTTGATGGTGATGATTTAATGTGAAGTTTTATTATCTCTCATATATTCTTGGGTGGAAGGAAGGGGCAAGGATGGAGAGTTCAAATCTCTCTTGATATTGTAGGATTGTATCTTCCTCTTGGAGGTTTATTCCTCCCTTTACATTTGGAAGCTGTAGCTACCTTTGGAAGTCATTACTTCCCTTGAACAATAACTATTGATTGTTTCTCATATATCGTGCATGGTGTATTGTGGTGTATTGGTGTAACTCTTATACTATTGTTCATTTCTCATTGGATATAATTGAATGGTTTAATTATAAGTTGAAAAAGTTTTTAAATTATACTTGATACTGATTCACCCCCCTCTCAGTATCAACAATTGGTATCAGAGCAGGTTACCTTTAGTACAGTTTAACCACTGGAAGGAAGATCCTAAGAAGAAATGGAAGACAAAATTCAAAATAGGATTCCACCATTTGATGGAATAAATTTTGAATACTGGAGTAATAGAATGGAAACTTACTTGAAAACTCTTGGGGCAGATGTTTGGTTCTCAGTTGCTTCAGGATACAATTCTTTGAAGAAACCAAAGATTGCAGCTCAGAAGGAAGCAAAAAGGAACAACAAATTGGCAATAGATACCATCCTAGATGGATTGACAGATTCAATGAAAATACAAGGTGGGATAAAGTGCATCATCAAAAGAGATTTGGCACAAGCTACAAGACCTTTATGTAAGGGAAGACACAGAAGAAGAAGAAGAAGAAGAAGAAGTTGAAGCAAATTACAACATCTCAGATTTTAAAGAAGAAAATAGAGGTTAGTTCTTTTGCTTTAATTGTGAAGAAGTAGGTCATGTTGAATTTGAATGTCCTCATCCAAGGATTGAAAGAAATGACACTGAAGAAGAAAATTCCAATGAAGGAGAAGAAAATCATGAAGAAAAAAATATTCAACAAGAAGATGAGAATCTTAAAAAATTGAAACATGTTGAGATTGAAAATAGCAAGCTCAAAGACACACAAATAAAACTAAGAAGTGAATTGGGTAGTTGTGAAAAGACAGTTGTAATCTTGAAGAAACAATTAGAAGACTTTGAGAAACTAAGAGAAGAAACCATTTCCTTGAAAACTCTACTCGAAGAAGAAACAAGAATAAGAGAAGTAAGGAATGTCCAAATGAAGAAAAAAAAAGAATATTGTGAGAAACTTGAACAAGAAGTTGTCTCATTGAGGAAGAGTGATGCAGTATAATCACCAACATCAAGCGAGCCAGTGCGGAAGCGAAAGATAGCTGGACAAGCACCAGCACAAATTTTGAAATTTTCTTGAAGTTGATGCACAATCTTAAATGAAGTCATTAAGAAGAGGCGCACTTGTATAATGTAAGAGGACCTTGAGCCATTTTCTCTCATCCTTAGTAGGTAGAAGGCATTTAAAGTAGTTAATGCAGGTAGATAGAATTTAATTCTAGATTAGACTGATTGAGAGTGCAAGAGGGAAACGAGATATAGACACCCTCATTGTGTATTGTAACATTATGGAAGATTTATGAGCATTGCTGGAGAGAGAAAGAGCATGCAGAGAGCTGTGTAAGAACACCCATGTACAGATATTTGGATTAATGGAAAAGAGGTTGATTCAAATTCATGGTTTTGTGTTTGTTCTCTGTGTATTGATGCTGAATGATATGCTCATGAATGTTTGCTTCCTGTTATACATTTTATTTATATGCTGTGTATATGATTTCATGTTTGGGTTTGAAGTCTGAGAAGAAGAAGGAATGAGTTTCAATTGTTTCTCTATCTGAACAAGGATTCCTGCAAGGAGTGCAGTCAAATTGTCTGCAAGGAGTGCTTTGACAAAGGGTTCAGATAGAGATAGCTTTTGTTCTCATTCATTCAGAAGTGCAGTTAGGCACAGGAGCCGTGCAAGGAGTGCGCGAGCCAAGTAAAGTCTTAGAGTTGCAAATCTGAGTAAGGTATTGAAAGACTACTGCTGCAGGTGTGCACAGAGTCGAAGGGATTCAACCACTTAGGAGTGTTTGAAAGTTGCCGCAAGGAGTGCGCGCAAGAGTATTTCCTAAGATTCAGAGTTGAGAAAGATCAGGAAGGATAAGGCCTTCGAAATTGTTGAAGGACAGTGCAGGGAAGATGTGAATGGAAGTGTGTAAGAAGCAACATAAGTTTACGACGCAGAAGGACGAGTTTCACGGAGGAACACTTGGTTATTCGCAAAAATCTCCAAGGGAGGAGCGGACGGTCGGAATTATCCGAGGAGGATTCATGAAATTCCATGGGCCTTTAGATATCATGGAGGAGCAGGGGAGATATGGTGAAGTATTCCCAAAAATGTTCAAAGATCAGGAGGGGCAGGACCGTAGATACGAGCCACAAGGGCTGTCTGATTTACACGTGAATTCGCATATCGGGGTTTCATGGGTTGAAACTCCATAAAAATAGCAACAGGAATCACGATATCCCGATACACGATATCCCAACAATAAAGGGATCATGTGGGGCCACAGAGGAGTCAACAGGTGGACAGGTGGCACACCATTTCGGGGTTTCGTGGTGAGAAGTCCCGAAACAATTGCATCAGGATTCGTGATATTGTGAAGTCTGAAACATCGATGAGGTGAAGCGTTGAAAAGTCAAACTTGCGCGTGTGTTGGAGTTTCGACATATTGGGAGTCAGTAGTCAGTAAGATGAGTTGTTCGACATCGCGAGTGATAAAATTGCGATAGGGAAAACATCGATAGGAAAAGGTTAGCATTGACTAGTTGTCAGGTTTCGAGGATTCGAGAGTACAACGCTCAACCACTGACCTCGCGAAGTTGTGAAGTCCGATCCCCTGAGTTTAAAGAGGGGATCCTACGAAGGATTGCTGTGGGTGAAAATTTCCCGATAGGGAGATAGAAGAACCATTTAGAGTTCTTTGGGCCATGTGAAGAGGAAATATCTTGAGTTGACATGGGCCTTCCGACCTGCGGGTTGTGCAGGGAGCTCATCGACATCATATGGTATCAGAGAATAGAAAGGTTCTTTGCTTTCTATAGCAGAGTAAAGAGAATTCACCATGACACCAAGGAGAAGGGACATGCAAACACCCGATCTAGAGGAGAGGGAAATGTCGAGAAGAAGAGGCAGGCAGATGATAGATCCAGTTATGGAGAGAGAGATGTGTGATCTATGAGATAGAATAGAAGACATGGAGACAACGCAAAGACACACAGGTGGTGTGGGGGATCTCAGTGATTCCGAAAGTGAAGCTGAGGTTGAACGCGAAGAAGAAGTTGCAGCTGAAGATGCATCAAACGAATGTTTGATCAAAGCTATTGCAAGGATGGGTGCAAGAGAAAAGATGGGCATTCCAGTTTATGAGGGAAACTTGTATGCAGAGGAGCTTCTAGACTGGATTAGAGCTCTAGACACATACTTCGACTATGAAGATGTCGAAGAGGACAAGAAAGTCAAGCATGCTGTCACAAGATTGAAAGGACATGCAACATGTGGTGGGATGAGCTACAAGCTAACAGACGTTGCAAGGGCAAGCAGAATATCAAGAGATGGGATAGAATTATCACGAAGATGAAGGAAAAATTCATCCTAAGAGACTATCAAATTACTTTGTTCAGGAGGATGCAGAACCTGAGACAGAAGCTGATGACAATGAAGGAATACACTGAGGAATTCTATAAACTGAACATCAGGGCAGGTCATCGGGAGAGCGATGATGATAAATTTTCCAGATACATTAATGGCCTAAGATATGATATCTAGGATGAGATGAGCATGGTAACCATCCGAACAGTGGAAGATGCTTATCAGATGGCTCTGAAAGCTAAGGAAAAGTTGAGCCGAAAATAGAATCAAAGAGACCGAGGCAGAAGTCAGCCCAGAGGCAAATCAGTTGCCCAGGACAAATATTAGAAGCCCAAGGAGGACTGGAAGAAACCTCAGACTCGAACTGAGAGAGGTGGAACCTCACAGAGAGGGAAGCATACTGAGCAGAGAGGGCAGCATATTGAGCAGAGAGGAGATTATGCTGACAACAACACTTTTCCTCGTACTAGATGCAGAGGAAGAGGAAGAGGTGGAGTAATAACATGCTTCACATGTGGAAAGAATGGGCACAAGTCTTATGAGTTTCTAGACGAAAATAAGGAAGGAGGAGAAGCTCACATCGCCGAAGCACAGAGGCAGGATGTTGAGGCAGAAGACGTTGAAGGTGGAAGATTGCTGATGATGCGAAAAGTCCTTTTGACACCTGAGAAGGAGGTGGAGAGTTCAGTCCAAAGGACCAGAGTTTTCAGAACTGCTTGCAAGATCAAGGACAGGGTATGCAAGGTCATTGTAGACAGTGGTAGCATGGATAATCTCATTTCTACATAAATGGTAGAGAAGCTGAAGCTGGAGACGACTGATCATACAAGCCCATACAGAGTTTCATGGCTACAAAAAGGACATCAAGTAACTGTCACTAAACAATGTTTAGTTGAATTTAAGATAGGCAGATATAATGATAAGATATTATGTGATGTCAATCCTATGGATGTTTGTCATCTATTGCTGGGTAGACCATGGAAATATGATAGGAATTTGATTCATGACGGGAGAATGAACACATACACCCTGGAGAAGAATGGGAGGACTCACATGTTGCTTCCAATTAAGGATAAGGAAGTGAAGCCAGAAGTAAGAAACACTGTACTTCTCATGAGTGGGAAGGAACTTCTTACAGAGGTTAAGAAGAAGGGGGATCCATAGTTCATTGTGGTCAGAAAGCCTAAGATTGTTCTGACTAGCACAAGGGTGGATAATTTACCAGAAGAAGTTCAGGAACTGCTGGAAGAGTTCGCTGACATAGTCGTGGATGAATTACCTCATTCGTTGCCACCGATCAGGAGTGTGAGTCATCATATCGATCTCATACCAGGAGCCAGTTTGCCAAATAAATCTACGTACAGGTTGACGCCGCAAGAGAATGAAGAGGTTAAAAGGCAAGTCCAGGATTTATTGGACAAAGGTTTGGTCAGGTAGAGCTTGAGTCCATGTGTTGTTCCAACAGTACTCAGTCCAAAGAAAGATGGAGGCTGGAGGATGTTTACTGACTTGAGGGTGATTAACAAGATAATCATCAGATACAAATTTCCATTGCCAAGGATGGAAGATCTGATGGATTTCTTGAGTGGAGCAAAGTATTTTTCAAAGATTGATTTGAAAAGCAGTTATCATCAGATCCGCATGAGAGAAGGCGATGAATGGAAGACAACATTCAAAACAAATGAAGGGTTGTATGAATGGCTTGTTATGCCGTTTGGCTTAACAAATGCACCGAGTACCTTCATGAGGTTGATGGACGAAGTCCTGAGGGAGTTGATCGGAAAATTTGTCATTGTGTATTTGGATGACATACTGGTTTACAGTAAAACAATGGTAGAGCATCTAAAGAATTTGGCTACAGTGATGTAGAGATTACAACAGGAGAAGCTGTTGATAAATATGAAGAAGTCCTCATTCATGAAGATAGAGCTCATTTACTTGGGATTTTTTATTTCAGCAAATGAGTTGAGGATGGATTTAGATAAGGTGGAGGTGATTAAGAATTGGCCATCACCGAAGAATATTTTCGAGGTGAGAAGTTTTCACGGATTGGCTAGTTTCTACCGAAAGTTCATTAGTAATTTCAGTGGAATTAGTGCAGCAATGATGGATACAGTGAAGAAAAGACACAAGTCTTTTCACTAGACTGAAGAAGCTAAGAAGAGTTTCAATTTGTTGAAGAGGAAGATCACGGAACAACCAGTTTTGGTGTTGTCGGATTTCCATAAAACATTTCAAGTGAGATGCGATGCAAGTGGATTTGCAATTAGGGAAATCTTGAGTCAGGAAGACAGGCCAATAACATACTTCAGCGAGAAGCCGAATGAGGCGAAAGTGAAGTACTCCACTTATGATAAGGAGTTTTATGCTATCATACATGCATTAAAGAAATGGAGGCATCACTTGATCCCGAAAGAGTTTGTCTTATACAGTGACAATCATGCACTACATTTTTTGACTCAACAAGAGAAGTTGAATTAGAAACATGTCAAATGGGTTGATTGTATGCAGAATTTCACTTTTGTGATTAAACATATTTTTGGTACTGCTAACAAAGTGGCTGATGCTTTGACCAGGAAGTGTTTGTTGTTGCAGGAGTTCAGAGTCAAAACGTTAGGTTTTGATGATCTCAGGAACATGTACGCTGATGATCCAGATTTTAAGGAAGCGTATGAAGCAACTAAGAATCCAATTCTCAGGGATAGAAGCCAATGGATAGACTACATGATCCAGGAAGGATTATTGTTTAGGGGTAATCAGCTATGTATTCCGAAATGCTCCATGAGGGAGAACTTGTTAAAGGAGAAACACAGTGGAGGATTAGCAGGACACTTTGGTCACGACAAGACATTCACAAAGTTGAATGGGTCATATTTTTGGCTGGGAATGCGAGCAAACATCAAGATATTCGTGGACAGATGTAGAATTTTCCAGCATTTGAAGGGGAGAAGACAGATTGCAGGGTTTTATCAACCATTGCCCATACCTGAAAGGCCGTGGGATGCAATTAGAATGGATTTTGTATTGGGGTTGCCAAGAACACAAAGAGGTATTGATTCAATCTTTGTGGTGGTGGATAGATTTTGCAAAATGGCACACTTCATTCCATGTCAAAAAACCAGTGATGCAACTCACATTGCAAACCTGTTTTTCAAAGAGGTCATTCGACTTCATGGCTTACTGAGAAGCATAGTTTTAGATCGAGACAGAAAATTCATAGGGAATTTTTGGGGGACCTTATGGAAGAAGCTAGGAACTAAATTTTCATTTAGTTCAGCTTATCATCCTCAGATGGATGGATAGAGAGAAGTGGTAAACAAAAGTCTAGGAGACTTGCTGAGAATCTTTGTGACAAAACACCACAACTAGTGGGACAATATATTACCACAGGCAGAGTTTGCTTATAATGACTCAGTTAACATGAGTACAGGGCAGAGTCCATTTCAAATTGTCTATGGCATGTAGCTGAGGGGAATTTCTGAATTGAGGGATTCAGAATAGACTGCCACCAGGAGCGCTAGTGCAGAAGATTTCACAGAGGCGATGAAATAACTTCATAGTCAGGTGAAGGAGAAACTGCTGAATTCAAGCCAGGAGTATAAGCGTAGAACATATCAACACAAGAGACAACTTCAATTTGAGGTTGGTGACTTGATTCTGGCACATTTGAGGAAATAAAGGTTCCCGAGAGGAACATATAATAAGCTGAAAATGAAGAAAATCAGACCATGTAAGGTCTTGAGAAAATTTGGGGTGAATGCTTATGAGATTAAATTACCCGATGGGATCAGAATTTCTCTGATATTCAATATCTCAGATTTGTACCCATACAAAGTTGAGGAAACAGGGACTAGAGATGAGAAGCCAGTGATCCAGTGGTGAAAGAAGATGCTAGTTGTGGATAAGCCGCAGATGGAGTGCATACTGGATAAGAGAGTGGGCAAGAGGACCGAGAGAAAGCAATACTTCGAGTATCTGGTCAAATGGAAGAACCATCCAGTTGAAGATGCCAACTGGGAGAATGAAGCAAAGATACAGAAGCATGGACAGACCATGCATGAGATCATGGATAGGAGCCCATGAAAAGTTTCAAGCGAGGGAGTATGATGCAGGAGCAGCACCAACATCAAGTGAGCCAGCGTGGAAGCGAAAGACAACTGGACAAGCGCCAGCACAAATTTTGAAATTCTCTTGAAGTTGATGTGAAATCTTAAATGAAGTCATTAAGAAGAGGCGCACTTTTATAATGTAAGTGGATCCTGATCCATTTTCTCTCGTCCTTAGTAGGTAGAAGGCATTTAAAGTAGTTAATGCAAGTAGATAGAATTTAATTCTAGATTAGACTGATTGAGAGCGCAAGAGGGAAACGGGATATAGACACCCTCATTGTGTATTGTAACATTATGGAATATTTATGAGCATTTCTGGAGAGAGCAAGAGCATGCAGAGAGCTATGTAAGAACACCCATGTACAGATATTTGGATTAATAGAAAAGAGGTTGATTCAAATTCATGGTTTTGTGTTTGTTCTCTGTGTATTGATGTTGAATGATATGCTCATGAATGTTTGCTTCCTGTTATACATTTGCTTTATATGCTGTGTATATGATTTCATGTTTGGGTTTGAAGTCTGAGAGGAAGAAGGAATGTGTTTCAATTGTTTCTCTATTTGAATAAGGATTCCTGCAAGGAGTGCAGTCGAATTGTCTACAAGGAGTGCGTTGACAAAGGGTTCAAATAGAGATAGCTTTTGTTCTCATTCATTCAGAAGTGCAGTTAGGCACAAGAGCTGTGCAAGGAGTGTGTGGGCTGAGGAAAGTCTCAGAGTTGCAAATATGAGTAAGGTATTGAAAGATTGCTGCTGCAGGTGTGCACATAGTTGAAAGGATTCAACCACTTAGGAGTGTTTGAAAGTTGCCGCAAGGAGTGCGCGCAAGAGTCTTTCCTAAGATTCAGAGTTGAGAAAGATCAGGAAGGATAAGGCCTTCAAAATTGTTGAAGGACAATGCAAGGAAGCTGTGACTGGAAGTGTGTAAGAAGCGACGTAAGTTTGCGATGTAGAAGGACGAGTTCCACGGAGGAACACTTGGTTATTCGCAAAAATCACCAAGGGAGGAACGGATGGTCGAAATTCTCCGAGGAGGATTCGTGAAATTCCATGGGCCGTTAGATCTAATAGAGGAGCAGGGGAGATATGGTGAAGTATTCCCAAAAAGGTTCAAAGCTCAGGAGGGGCAGGATTGTAGATCCGAGACACAAGGGCCGTCGGATTTACACGTGAATCCGCATATCGGGGTTTCGTGTGTTGAAACTCCGTAAACATAGCAACAAGAATTGCGATATCCCGATACACGATATCCTGACAGAAAAGGGATCGTGTGGGGCCACAGAGGAGTCAACAGGTGGACAGGTGGCACACCATTTCGGGGTTTCATGGTGAGAAGTCCCAAAACAATTACATCAGGATTCATGATATTGCGAAGTCTGAAACACCGATGAGGTGAAGCATTGAAAAGTCAAACTCACGTGTGTGTCAGAGTTTTGGCATATCAGGAGTCGGGAGTCGGTAAGATGAGTTGTTCGACATCGTGAGTGTCGAAATCGCGATAGGGAAAACCCTGATAGGAAAAGGTCAGCGTTGACTGGTTGTCGAGTTTCGGGGATTCGAGAGTCCAATGATCAACCACTGACCTTACGAAGTTGAGAAGTCCAATCCCCCGAGTGTAAAGAGGGGATCCTGCAAAGGATTGCTGTGGGTGCAGATTTCCCGATAGGGAGATAGAAGAACCATTTAGAGTTCTTCGGACCATGTGAAGAGGAAAGATCCTGAGTTGACGTGGGCCTTCCGACCTGTGGGTTGTGTGGGGAGGACGTCGACATCAAAGATCTTAAGAAACTCTCAAGTGCCAAAAGAATTAACACATGTTGGATGCATGGGTGAAAATTCATACAAAGAAGATGCAAATACCAACAAGAAGGTTGAAAAAAGAGCTACACAAACAGTTGATGAGAAGTGGACCAGGATACCAGAAAGAAGGAATGATTACAAAAGAAATGAATATCCAAGAAGACCTCCTACCTTTAGGAATCAACGAAGCTTCAATCAGTATGAAAGAAACTACAGAAGAATATATCATGAACCCAGATGGACTACATCACAAAGAATCCCACTTACTCCAAGGTATCAAAATTTCTTTCTTGGTCATTGTTATACTTGCAAAATGTTTGGACATAAGGCAATTAATTGCAGAATCAATGAAAGAAACACATACGCAAGAAACATGAATGGTGTAAATAGAAGATATGGAAATAATCATGGATTTGTTAACAAAAGTTATAAATCATTTTCCCCATTGATGGAAAAAAATATTGCATGCTACAAATGTAATTATCTTGGTCACAAAGCATGAGATTGCTGATATATGAATGAAGATGTCCCTATGCAAACCACATTATGGATAAGGAAAGAGATTCCAAACAATGAATATTGTCGAATAGCATTGACCCCTGAAGAATGTAAATAAGAAGATGAATGGTACATAGACAATGGATTTTCTTCACACATGACTGGGGATCAAGACAAATTCATCAGCTTGAAGAGAAAGGGTGGCAATGTTTCATTTGGAGATGAATCATCTACCAAAATACTTGGAGAAGGTGTAGTAGAGCTTGGAAGAAAAAATGTAAAAGAAAAGAATTTTCTATTGGTTGAAGACTTGAATCATAATCTACTCAGTGTTAGTAAAATGTGTGATCAAGGATACACTCTTACGTTTGATTCCTGAAAATGTAAAATCAGAGAAAATAACTCAGGAGGATTGGTTGCAACTACAAGAAGAAGATCAAACAACATATAAATCCTAGACATGAAGAAGAGAGAGAAGAAAAAATCCACACAAAAGGATTCTAAGGAAGAAAAGGTCCCAAAGACCAAAAATAAGGATGAATTATTATTGAGTGCCACATGTTCAGGGGGAGCAACCCCAAAGAAAAGAGTTACATTTTTCCATTAAACTCAGGGGGAGTAGCCCTAACCTTTGCCATTGATGTCAAAGGGGGAGAGAAATTGGGATCATGATGATAGGAGGAGCATGAGTGTTTCCATCAATGAAAAAGGGGTATATTGTTGGAAGAATGGTTGTTGTCATTGATGTCAACCCTAGTCATGGGTTTTGGACCGCAAGATTGATAAAGGAATTTGGACATGAATGACAATGCACATGCATATAAAACACCCATTAATGGATAGTATACATAATTTTGTTTTCGATGGTATGTGGCACATCACGTGGATCTTGAGGGTTGAGGAGAAATGAATTTTTGAAGATGACAAAGTGAATTGAATAAGGAAGTACATGTAGGCGCTAAAGATAATTAAAGAAAAGAATTACAAAATAAGAAAGTGTCAGGTCGGCCCTAATGTTAAAAAGAAGTGACATAAATGGTATAAATAAACATCATTATACATTCATTTGTTACAAGTCAAATGTCAGAGGAAATAAGAAGTAAAGAAGGCTGGATTTCAAGGGAGGATGAAGTCTTTTGGTGATGTGTTCTACGGTATGTTATTTTTAGGTCATCTTACCATTTTTGCTATAACATTTTTTCTAGAACGATTCAGATGGTGAAATTTCTATGTTAATTAGAATACATCTCAAGGTACCTTTGATAAAAATTTCAACTCTTGATTCTCTATAATTACAGAGATACACCCTGTGGAAGATAGGGTTTGTGACTAGTCCTGAAGCTAGTCAATAAACAGGTGTTCCGGGTAAAATAGTCATAACTTCTTCATCGATAATCCAAATGACGTGGGACAAATTTAATTGGAAAGAGTAAAAACTTAATTTTATTTTGTGTAAGTTTTAGAATCAGATATTAAATATTGAGTGTGGGGCATTCTGTACAAGTTCGGTCTCCTGAATAGACCAGAATTGAATAAAGTCTACCATTCTTTCTATAAATTCTTTTTGGGGAGGATTCAAGGAGTGAAACTTGGAGGAGTTTCACAGAATACATTGAGTAATATTATATACAGGATTAGAGTACTCCAAGAATTGAATAATTGTAGAAATTGAAGAAGTCTCAGGAAACATTATCAGGTTCTATGTGATGATTGGTTGATGGTGATGATTTAATGTAAAGTTTTATTATCTCTCATATATTCTTGGGTGGAAGGAAGG
>WSFP011524399.1:0-12350 GCA_009831015.1 Picea engelmannii | reverse complement strand
GAGAAAGTCTATGAAATAACCCTACAATCCATGTAGTAGTAAAATATGAAGAAGAATATAATGGATTATCTTACAACATGTAGAGAATGCCAACAAGCAATGCAAATTGTTTCGAACTCGTTGCTTGTGGCGTGGTCTTTGGGCCATGTGGGGAGGGGCGATGGGGAGTTGGGTGGGCATGAGGGTGGGTAGTGGGGAGAGGGACGATTCCGGGAATTTCTTTGCCCCAATTGCTTTGGTTTTTCATTTATTTTATTTTATTTTAATTTTTGCATTTAAATTTTTTTTAAAGGTTTTTTTATTTTTTATTTTTTATTTTTTATTTTTTAATATATTTTTTAAAGGGTGTATTTTTTTGAATTTAAAAAAAAAATGTTTATGAATTTTTTTTTTTTTTCGATTTATTATTTTTTTAAGATAAATATAAAAAAGTAATTAATATATAAAATACCACTTTTTGATTTACGAGCCACCTTGAAGTTTTTTTTTAATTTGTGATGGTACTAGTTATCAATGTCACAATTTCAATTAAGTCGTAAACTCCAAAAATAAAATTGGTGATATTAGAAGGATCACTTTTCGATTCGAGGTCAATTTTTTCAATGGTATTGGTTGTTAAGGTCGCAATTTCAAAGAAGTCACAATTTTGACTACCCCCCAAAATGGTGCCACTGATAGCATCACTTTTTGATTTGGGGGTTGATTTTGATGTTTTTGACACAAAAATATGGATTTTTTGGACCGGAGTTATCATTTTGAAGTCACCGTTTTTGTTAAGTCGATAAATATGTTAGTTATACACTAATGGATTTGGTTCGAAGGTAAAGGATAAATATTGTACCATGAAAAAAATGTATATGGACTATAAATTGTGGAGTAGAGGAAATCCATGTCTAGAAAGAGTTTGTGGCATCAACATCTCTCATAGTTCATGATTATAGGGACAAATACCTTGGATACCATGAACATTGGAAGGCTTGAAATTATTTCGTTGGAGTGGTAATTGCATGTTAATGATCAAACTTAACATTTAAATGTTATATGCTTGATTTAATATGCAAATGAGTGTTTATACATTGAAGGAGACAAAAGACATCGAGAGCTATGTTACTAGGAACTTGACCAATAGGTTTGTTTCTTGCTTGTAGGTTCATTTATCATCCCCATTCTTGTTCAAACTCTTGTCTTGACACTACATTAGTATATTAACTAATCAATTATATTATGCATTATATATGCATATGGGATGAAGGGTTTGGCACTAAACCTTTCGAGCCTTGTTTCTTCTTCTACTACCATTTACCATTCAATTTCATATTTTCCGTTTTTGTAACATAACTTAGGTGCATAGTTTTTATATAACCATTTGTTCAAGAGACGAAACATGGAGGGAAGTAGGTATTTTTTCCATATCCACTTTTAACTCCCCCACAATAGCTATAATCTTGGAGAAAAATCCTAAGTATCAAAACTTAATTATCTTGATGTTTTTATATAGGATAGTTATTAGGAGTAATACAAAATGAATGATGGATTACAATACAATGTTTGAACCGAATTTTAGACCAATGTACATGGTCTCGTATAGATGGAGTTATATGCATAAAGAAAAAGCACAATAGACTTGCCCTAGAAGAGAGTGTTTCACCATTCTAAAAGTGTGATTTGTCATTTTAAAGGGTATCATTTTGCATTTAAAGAACACACTAGGTTTGATATGTGTTATGTTTTTTCCCAAAGTTAATACAAGTCTTGATCTTTTGAGTGAGTCTTACTTCTTCCCTTTTTGTAGTTAAAAGTTTATGCTAAAAGTTTATGACTTGTCATCTTGCTCCACCTCACCATATATCAAAGCACATCTCGTGTTCCTACAACATAAATGATCTTGCTCCACCCCAATACACATTAGTTAGGATTAGAGCATGTATATCATGGGACATTTCCTCATTCTTTTGAAGGTTGTTTGTATTTTGAATGGTTTTGTTGCAAAAATACTTTCCAACACTACAATTGAACAAGCACTTGAGTTTGTTGTGTATGAAACTTATACAACTTGACCAACTATTGAACCAAGGTTTATGCTCACCGATGTTTGAACTTGGATGACTAGCATGTGATGACCTATCTCAACCACTAGAACATACCCTAAAAGACATAACCAACAAAGTTTACATTGACATCTCACATTTTGTTGCCTTAAGTGTTATTCCTCTTTTCATGCTTGTGTCCTAAGAATAGACTTTCTAGGATTACAATGTTTGTATTGTTACTTAAAAGTGTCATAGACTTTGGATTTGCAATAACAATCTCATTACATGACTACAAATTTATCTAGATTGGTGTTTGTAGGCACAAATCGCATCCATAAACATTGTTAGACCCAAACTTCTTCAACAAATGATGGCATGATACAAACCTTTGAAGGAAAACACATGACTTTGAATATGTCAGTTTTGCAATTGTGAAATTGATTGTCATCCAATCTTTTTGAGCCCTTAATTCACAAAGATATCTAATAATCTCAAATGAGAGTTTTAGTTAGTTTCTAGCTGCATGTAATCAACATTGGTCTATAACATCACAAACCATGCACCACAACAACATTGAGTTGAGGAGTGAAGGTATGAACACCAAGAAGAATTAATCCAAATGTGAATAAAGATTCAAATGCCATTGGAAAGTCTATTGATAGGTAGCCACGAGAACACAAAGAAGAGTTAATTCAAATGTGAGTAGAGATTCAAATGCCATTGGAAAGTCTATTGATGGGTAGCCACGAGAACACCAAAAAGAGTTCAAATGTGAGTAGAGATTCAAATGCCACTGTAAAGTCTATTGATTGGTAGCCACGATTGAGTATTTCCTTAGGAGTACAATATTAGGAAACAAAAAAAATTTGAAATTATCATACAGATTAAAACTTTAAGGTATATTCTTTAATCAAAATCATTCACCTCTTATTTTCCAAAGGTCTTTGTTTATGTTTTGTAGAAAGGTGTATTCCTACTATATGAGGGGTTAATTTAAGGATTCATCTAAATGCATATCTTTTAAATTTAGTTTTGTAAAAAAAGGTCTTGCATATTAAAGGTTCATTAGGATTTTATGATATGTTTCATTAGGGGATTGCATTTTTGTATTAAGTGCCATCTATATTTTCTATTAATATGGAATATAACACAATATGTACAAATGAAAATAGTGGCTCGTTAAAGCACACTTCCATTAGCACAAAGAAGGAAAATTAAAGAACCACATCAACCATATTAAAATACCATATTGATCATATAATAGGTTACTTCTAGGGAAAATTTAAGTACAACAATTTTGTTGTAAGATTAGAAACCTTGGCAAATCTTCAGAATCCCAAAATGTCAACCATAAATATTCGATAAAAAATTCATAAATCTTTTGAAATTTCCAAGAATTTTATATACTTAATAGAAAATATTGGTGATTTTTAAAGTAAATAGTTTGATAGGCGAATATTCATTTTTAATTGGTGAATCATTTTTGGAAAAAAAATGGAAAAACAAGCCTTGCAAATATTAAACCCTAAAATGTTTTATGACAATAGATATCCAAAAATTAAAGTGACAATTGACACGAGAAAACGAAACTTTAACATGCAATTTTGAAAAACACACATAACGAAATTTCCGAATAAAAGTCATAAATATGATGGAAATGTAGTTGTAACCTATAGGGAATCTGAATCAAGAGGATCATCCTTGTAATTATTGGGTGGTCCTCAAGAGTTTTGGATTGTCAACTTGGGCTTGAGAACAATGATTTCCCATTCATTGTTTTCATTTTGCTATGCAAAGTGGGAAACTTATTGTTGTTTGTGATTTTTGGATTAAATCGTGTAAGGAGTTTTGAAACGTCCAACATTTTGAGTGGACACTCCACCCATCATTAGGGAGAATTGATGGCATGGGAGGGGGTTGTGTGGAAAAATTTGCTGACATTCCTAATGCTCCATCATGGATTGGCTTGCCTTGTGGTGACGCCTGCACCCCTCAATGACTATTGGGAACCAAGTGAAGGAGCCATAGAATTTGTTAGTGGTTCTTGGCTCATTATGTAAGGCTCTCCTCCCTAATAGTGAAAAAATTGTCAGAGGTGAGAAATGTTCAACTTGACCTTCTAGACTTGCACAATAATTTGTAAAGACAAATTAACACAATTTTCCTCTTTGTCAGCCTATTAGCACTAGGAATCACCCTCAAACCGTAATGAGGATAAGCCCAATACCCATCAGTTATACAATAAATGTAAATGAGTTTTAAGGGGTTCAAATGGATAGGACTCGAGATAATGACGTTCTAACTCAGAAAATATGGGCTGACATGCACAATCAATTGAGGTCTTGTATCAACTTCAGTCAGTAAGTTGGAGTAAAGGTGAATAGGAGGAAGAATTTGGCGAGAAAGTGTAGAGGTCTGCTATGGACATCAGGTCTTCTAGCAACCTAACGAGGAAAAAACTCAAACAAAAGATCCTCTTGAATTCAAATTTTCAAGGAAACTGAAAGACATTATAACAACACTACAATCAAACATTCATCATAATACATTTACAACAATCCATGTGAATCAGTCAATCATGAACTCCCTCAGTATTAGAGGAAAATAAGATGGAAGAAGAAAGCTGACTTAGATTAATTAAGAAGCCTCAAATCAAGTTACATAACCAAAGAACCAAAGTTCTTCATCAAAATATTACAATAAGGGATCCTAGCTCAACCATCGACCCTTACAAAATATCAAAACTGCCTATATATAAGCAGAACCATTGCAACCATAAGGAGTGTCATCAGATTGCTGCATTCAAAGTTTTCAGTCGACGTCTGCTCTATCAGACTGTGCAGACAATCTTCTGTTGTCAAGCGCGAGCTCTTCCATATGGACCTTCTCTGTCAGACTGCGCATGCAACTCTCCATCAGATGTGAGATCAAATATGCCAATCCTTTCTGGCTTTCCATTTATGTACTGAGACGAGGTCTCAACCACCGCTCTCATTCTCAGTAACTTCCTTCATCGGGATCAGGACGAGGCTTGACACCCATAACTGTTCTTAGACGGTGCCAACGACTTCTGCGAGTCAATTTTGACGCCTCGAGGTTATGCAGATCTTCTTCTTTGACCAATACAGGCGTAGCAGGTGGCGGGCCGATAGCGTATGTGCAGGGGTGACATGGAGCGAAATTCTTGGCGCAAACTTGCATGGCATGACGAGTGAGCGACGGTCACGTGGAAGGAAGCGGAGGATGCTAGATCTTTTTAGACCCCAAACATTTCATTTTTCCTATGAAAATCATGGGCAGAATGCCACATGATTTATACCATATTTCTCCTGAGAGTAAACCTCAATTATGCTTGATTCCTATGAAATAGGTTGCAAATTTTGGTGTTAACATTTGGCTCCACAGGGGATGGTATGCTCCCTCCAAGCTGCCAAGAATAAGTAGTTCTAGTGCCTTAGATGTTGGGCTATGGAGTCATGCTCTGAAACATCATACTGAAGAAAACATGCTGATAAGTACACTATTTTAAAAATGAAAGCAAACACACCTGCTCCTGAGGGAGATTATTTATGTACAAAACCTAAGTTAACTGACTTTTACAAAATGCTAGGTGAAAACAAACTTCCACCATTGCCATTCAAACTGTTTGATAACTGAATCCTTCGCTTCACTACAAATGATCCATAAAAGACAAGGAAATCATGACAAATAACTAATTTCATTCTTATGATCACCTATATTACCTTCAAATGCTGATAAAAAGATCAAGCCTGCATGCTCCAAAGCATTTGAAAAGTTTAACTTTATGTACTCATCGACAGGGTCATGAAACAGAAGGCAACACATGATTAAATTATGAAAGGTTACCTTCATTGTTTCAAAGCTGCTAACAACTAGCTTGATGTCCTCTGTAGGAACACTTGATTGAATGATAGCCACATGCATATGTGGGTCAAAAAGCTGTTTGTTGTGAACTGTAGGTACAAGTGGAAGAAGGATGGATGTAGGAGGCTGCTGATACATTGATGATTGCTGATTTACTTTTGGCTGTGTATAGACGATCTCTCCACGTGCCTCAACTAAGGGTTTCTCTTGGTCAAACTCTCAGGCTCTGTCTTCTGTGACAAGGCCAACTTATGCATCATCCTTACTGTCTTCATAGTGATCACATATAAGATAAGCTTGTTGCTCATCATCACTAGAATATCCATAAAAAATGGGCTGCCTTTCATGTCTATGATCAACCTTTAAAACAATAATTTCATCAAGAATATAACTGTTAAAAATATCCATTTCAGGAACAGTAGTAACTACTTCTTCTAGTTGTTCATACACATGATTTTCATCAAGACATGGTTGCTAATGGGTACATGCGTCGAAGACAAAATTATCCATAGTATTTTCTTCATAGGGACAACAGGTAAAAACTGCCTTACGTACAAAGTTGAGATGATATTGACTTTGAATCCTACCACAAGCTCAGAGGTTCTCTTCTACTTCCTCAACATCCATGAATAACTGTGATAAAGATGTAGATTTCCTTTCTCTCAGGAGAAGGACAAGCTCTGAATGCTGATCCATGACATAGTACACCATGGAAATAGTCTCTGTGGGTCTGATCTCTACATGCATACTATGATAAACACTATAAAACCTACTGTTGAAGACAACCAAGGCTTCCTCTTCCCCTCTCCTCAAGGCATTAAAATCATCCCGATGCTGATCAAGGGACTTGTTCTCACCACACCACTTAAAAAAAACATTGTATAGCTCAACCCAAGTACCAATGGAGTCAACTCCCAAACCCTTAAGCCATACAACAACATCTCCTAACAAGGATTTGGAAAACAACCTCATGAACTATCTCAAACTGATCAATAAAATTCTCGAAAGCCTCCACATGATTCTCAGCTGTAACATGATCCTCTTCAGAAAAAATGAGGAAAGTACTTAAATAAATCAAGAGGATAAGGATGAAGATGATATGGAAGCTTTAAAGGTTTAAACAACTTGTCTCCGATTCTAGTTTGAAAACTAGTGGGATGAATATGAGGCTTAACGCATTGATGGAAAGGATCAACAGTAACAACATGATGTGATGAGATTTGAGGAGGATGTGGATCAGTTTCAACTTCCCCAGGGCTGCAAGGGTGATTGAGTTCAGGAGGGGTTTCAATATGAAGCTCATCTTTATGAGTAGGCTGAGCTGAGGATATAATATCATCATCTACAACATAGGCAGAAGGCAGGTCTGTTTATTCCAAGGATGGATATATAAAGGAAGGTTGGTGATCAATCGAATAAACAAAGAAAAATATGATCCTCTTTATATGTGAAGGGAAAAACAAAAATGAGCTGATAAATAACAACACAGGTTCATGAAGAAATATCATAAGATGATACCTAGTCATTCCCTTCATCTTTCTGTCAATAGGATCCTCCCCAGTGGAGTCTCTGATGTGGAGTCGTCAGGTAGGTGATTACAATCAATTTATGTATCCCTCTCTTGTCTACCATCAAGAGTTGGATCTATGTCGTTCTTCCTAGGGAGCTCTTCAATCTGCTCAAATCTGTCCCCGACAGTGGCACCATTTATGTTAGCACTAGGAATCACCCTCAGACTGTAATGAGGATAAGCCCAATACCCATCAGTTATACAGTAAATGTATATGAGTTTTAAGGGGGTCAAATGGATAAGACTCGATATAATGACATTCTAACTCAGAAAATATGGGCTGGCATGCACAAACAATTGAGGTCTTGTATCAACTTCAATCAGTAATTTGGAGTAAAGGTGAATAGGAGGAAGAATTTGGTGATAAAGTGTAGAGGTCTGCTATGGACATCAGGTCTTTCAGCAGCCTAAGGAGGAAAAAACTCAAACACAAGATCCTCTTGAATTCAAATTTTCAAGGAAACTAAAAGACATTATAACAACACTATAATCAAATATTCATCATAATACAGTTACAACAATCCATGTGAGTCAGTCAATCATGAACTCTCTCAGTATCAGAGGAAAATAAGATGGAAGAAGAAAGATGACTTAGATTAATCAAGAAGTCTCAAATCAATTTACATAACCAAAAAACCATAGTTCTTCATCAAAATATTACAATAAGGGAGCCTAGCTCAACCATCGACCCTTACAAAAGATCAAAACTGCCTATATATAAGCAGAACTGATGAAACCATCAGGTGTGTCATCGGATTGTTGCATTCAAATTTTTCAGTTGACGTCTTCTCTGTCATACCGTGCAAACAATATTCTGTTGTCAGACGCGAGCTCTTCCGTCTGGACCTTCTCTGTCAAACTGCGCATGCAACTCTCTATTAGACGTGAGCTCAAATATGCCAATCCTTTCTGGCTTTCCATTTATGTGTTGAGACGAGGTCTCAACCACCGCTCTCATTCTCAGTAACTTCCTTCATCAGGATCAAGACGAAGCCTGACACCCATAACTATTCTTAGACGGTGCCAATGACTTCTGCGAGTCAATTTTAATGCCTCGAGGTTATGCAGATATTATTTTTTAGTTGTAGGAACCTAGTTAAAAATAATATTATTTTCATCTTCCACTTAAAAAATAATTTCTTTCTTGAGAAGTTGCCATGGAGATTGGAGCTCAATATACCATTGTTGTTTACTGCCTAGAAGTGCCATCACATGTTCCATATATTCATTAGTCAAAGCATCCTATGTAACCCAAACTTCTCATTCCTATGGAGTTGACAAGGGGTCCACTACCCTTTCTTCTACATCTACCACAACATTGCATGAATATGTGGGCTTTAGTACCCTTATCTCTCATTTCGATGATGAGATTGTAGAGGCCCTTACCATTCCCAAGTATCCTTGGGATGATATGCACTATTGTTCCTATTTTCTACTACAACATATAAATCACTCTGAGAAATATAATGTTGAAACAAATGACTTTCTTTCCCTTGGAAAAGTTGATTGGTTCAAGAATCCCATCCATGTGCTTGATGCATTTAAGGAATGTGACATGCCCAATATTTCACCTAACTTTAGGGTGGATATCTTTGTCACATATGGTGTCATATAAAACATCTTTCTTGGAGCAAATTGGTCCCCTAAAGAGGTTGCTACCTACAAAGCTCTTTTCCAAGAATTCAATAATGTCTTTGCGTAGTCTTATTCAAAGATGCCTAGACTTGATTATGTTATTGTCGAACATTGTATTGATACATGGATGGATGCCATTCCTATCTTGAAAAAACAATGACATATTCACCCGACTAAGGCCCCCACCATCAAAGTAGAAATAGATAAATTTCATTAGACAGATTCATCTATCCAATTACATACACTTCATGGGTTCCTAACCCTACCCCCATTGCGAAGAAACAATGCACGATTCATGTCTATACCAATTTTCTTGATTTGAATCGGGCTTGTCCTAAGATAATTACACAACACCATTTATCAATCAAATCATCGATGCATGCATTGGACATGAAATCCTTTCCTTCATGGATGGATTCTCAGGTTACAATTAAATTCGGATTCGACCCCAAGACCAATACAAGATCACCTTTACTACATGGGGGACTTTTGCATATACTGTTATGCCCTTTGGGTTAGAAAACGTTGGATCCACCTTTAATCATGCCATGTCATATTGTTTTCATGACTTGGTTCACATCACCTTAGCGTATCTTGACAATCTCATGGCTCATTCGAAGAAATGTTCACAACATTTAGAAGACCTACATACTATCTTCCTCTAGTGTTGAAAGTACACCATTCACTTAAACCCTCTTAAGTGCATCTTTTGCATACTAATAGGTCGATTATTTGGATTCATTGTTTCCAAAGCCAACATTATTGTATACCCTTTGAAAGTTCAGGCTATCATTGAACTTCCCCCACCTTGTAACTTGCACCAATTGTAGAGCCTCTAAAGTAAAGATAATTTTTTGTGTCGATTTTTTCCCAATTATGCTACCACCGCTCATGGGTTTCTATGATTATCATGATGAGACATACCCTTTATATGGGATGAATAGGCCCAACAATGCTTTGACACATTGAAGTGTGCCCTTAGTTCAACACCTTTAATCAACTCACTTGAATTCGGCAAGGAATTTATCCTTTATATTTTTGCTTCACCCTTTGCTGTCCTCAGAGTCTTAGTTAAGGATGGGATTGATGGTTGCAAGCATATGATTTGTTACATAAGAAATAACTAGTTTGGACCCTCATTATCTTATAACCACGAGGAGAAATTGGCCTTGGCAATGGTTTTTTTGATTCAAAAATTGTGCCATCACATTTTGATGCGCAAGACAAAGGTCATGACCAATTATAACCCTATGCCATTTATTTTGAGTTGACGAGTTATTAATGGTAACTTCACGCCGTGGATTGTGATCCTGTAAGAGTTTAACTTAGAATTTGTTACTACCAAGTGTAAGAAACCGTTAGCCCTCATCGAGTTTATTTTTGAACTCCCAACATGTGCATCTAACTCACCTTTCAATGATGACCTTTCAGATGAACATTTGTTATATCCATTGATGATCCTTGGTATTGAGACGTTTTAGTGTATTTACACACCAAAAAATTCATTCCTCATCTATCTCGTGATGATTGATGGCATATTCAACATCAAACTCCTCGATATCTCCTCATTGATGACGATCTTTGTCGACAAGGGATTGACACTTTATTGTGTTATTGTCTCTCTCATGATGAGCCAAAACAAGTCTTAAATGCCCACCATAGTGACCCTTGTGGTGGGAACCTTTTTGGAATGGATACCGCCCAAAAGATTGTCTACACAGGTTATTTTTGGCCCACTCTCTTTTTTGATTGTATCAAGGAAATTAAACATCACACTAACTGTCAACTATATTCCCTTGAGGCATGGGCTCCTCCAACTCTGTTGCACCATGTCATCACCTTAGGCTCTTTTTGTAAATCGACCATTGACTCCATGGAGTGTAACCCTCCTTCTGTCGACGGCTATAAATACATCATTGTGGTTGTCATTTATTTTCCAAAATGGGCTAAATCCATGTCGAATTTCAACAATAATGCTGCTACTACAACTAGTTTATTTTTCAATGATGCCATTACTCAATTCATTGTCCTGAGATAGTTGGTTTCAGACCATGGTGACCATTTTGAAGATAAAGCCTGGCGCAAGTTGGCTGCAAATTAGGTTTTAAGCACCAATATTCATCATCCTATTATTTGGAGGGGAATGGCCAAGTTGAGGCTATTAAAAAAATCCTTAAAACCATGCTCCAGTGCACTGTGAATAAGCACAAGACCAATTGGCATCACATGTTCTTCCCAACATTATGGGCCTATAGTACATATGCAAAAATTTCCACCAGGTTTACTTTTTTTCATCTCGTTCACAACAAGGAGGCGATTTTACCAATTGTGTGCCATATCCACTCCCTTCATTTAGATGTTGAACTCCTCCCTAATACCACTCCCTTAAGACAAAGAATAGTAACTTTGGAACACGTCAATGAAGATCGTCGCATCTCCTTACAAACAATTGAAGTGACCAAGAAACATTCTAATACTCAATATGACCATAAGGTTCACTCTTGTGTCTTCCGTGAAGGGTATCTATTCCTCTTGTATGGCCAAGTCCATGATATATTAGGTCAAGGAAATTTTGAATCGCTATGGCATGGAATTTACATTGTCAAACAATGTTTAGGAAAGGGGGCATATTTACTTGTGGGAAATTCTTCGTAATCCTTAGAAAGTGCTCTACATAAAGAAGTAAATAAGTTTTACCCTTGATCCATTCTTTTGAAGCATAATTTCTTATAGTATATAAATTAGATAGGTTTTTGCATCCTTTTTATAATATGTGCATCTTATACATTGTCTTCTCTTGCGATTTAGATGGACCCATCATCATGTTGCTACATCGATTATGAAGATGGTGTGAGTTATTACACAAAGAATATTGCCTTGACAATTTGGGCCATTTTTACCCCCTCACATACCCTTGTCCACTTTAGTGGCATGTGTGTTGGATCTACCACCAATTACCAGCTGGATGAACACGATGCTATGATTGGTTTGTTAGTTGATTCCCTTTAGCGTTGTGTTCATCACCTTTATGTTTGTCTTGATTTTTTTGTCATGCAATTGAACAATGTTTATTATGTGCGTAACCCTTTCCTTTTTAGAAAATATTTATGAGTTAAACCTTTGGTGTGATCATTTGAATATGAGTTATTTAACCATGTCCGCAAAAGCCAAAATAATTTCATAGATACCATTGCAAATAACATTCTAGATTGACATTTAACACATGCATA
>WSFP011524398.1:0-12350 GCA_009831015.1 Picea engelmannii | reverse complement strand
AAATCGAGTCATGGAGCTTGTAAAGGTCCAATGGACCTAGTACGGTCCTGAGGATGCGACATGGGAGCATGAAGAGGTTATGCGGGCAGAGTACCAACATATTTTTGAAATTTTTTGAAAGGCTTGCAGAGATAGTGTAAGTTGCACTAAGGACAGTGCAAAAATAAGGGGAGGGGAATTGTAGTGTCCCCAAGGCCGAGCCCCGTAGTAAAACATGTTCTGAAAGGAATTATAATTATGATTTATAGGCTGGTGAGCCGAGTTCTTATAAGCTGGAGGCTTATGTGTTGTTAGGCCAGGGAGACTAAGTGTTGAAGGCCAGGAGCCTGCTGTTGTTTATGTAATCATGTAGAACAAATTAATAAAATATAAACATTACCAGGTGCAGGCCGACCATGATGAATGAGTGAAGGGGGACTAAGAATCCATAGAGTGGGGAAGGAATTAGGGGCTGGAAGGTGGGAAAAAGGGGCTAAGTGTTGAGCCTAGGGGGCTTAATCCTGGGAATAATATTTTATTATTATTCCAAAAGAACATGTGCCATTTACGTTTTATCCTAAGTTCCTAACCATAAGAAAGGTAATGCATGCCGAGGAACACATGCAGTTTCAAGGGTGACAAGTGTCCACCCTAATGCATGCAAATAAAACAGACAAGGTAAGCCATGAAGGCTCTCGCTCCTCCATTCCTCCCAACTACCTAAGCATGTAGGGAGTGCTGAACAGTACGACCAACCCAACCTCTGCAAGAATACCTCGTGCGTTTCTGAGAATCGAGAACCCAGTATTGTCTTTGATAGTCCGTGCACATCCTCTGTCTGACTGATCGAACCTATGCATGGAGGCTTTGTTCTGAAGCCAAGACCCTGAACCCTTCCACCATTGTTGAACCAGTGAGAAAGCCTGTGTTGTTTCTGAAGAGCTGGTCTCACCCTCCGTTCTGAGTTGTGGAGTCTGTGTCGACCTCTGTGAGAATTACTCATCATGCATTCCTGTGAACCATCAGTTTGAGGCCTCGAGCCATTGTTGAGCCTATTTGAGAGGCCGTGTTTGTATTTCCAGTTGGCCATGGTGACCACATAGAGATGGATTGTACATGGCTTGATGGCCAGTGCAAGTTGTGATTGAGCCTGTGTGTGATCTCTCTCTCTAGGTGAGGGAGGTGGATGTTGTTGGAAGAGGTTTCTTCCAAAGAGTGTCCAGCACCAGCTTCAGGCTCTGAGACTTCCTGATCCGGCTTGTTTTAGAGACCCATAGAGGGAGGTTAGCACTGATGGACTATGCTTGTGAAGGTGTATACTCCCGGGTGGAACAGGCATGTGGGGAATGAGAGTCTGATAGTAGTGGGCGTAAGATGGCATCCTGGGAAGAATCCTTCCATATTTTTACGTGTTGTTTTCCCTATAACCTCAGTCTAGCCTAGGATTCCTTGCCTTGGGGTGGAGCTTAGTCCCAGCTCGGGGGTGACCCACTGCTGAGCTAATGAGTAGTGTGGTCTAAGGCTGGGAGGTTCGTGGCAGGCCTGCACTTTGTTGGTGGAATATACTATTGTTAAAATATAAGTATCTGATTATTCCTTAATCATGTTTTGCAGGACTGTGTTGTTTATGTTATCATGATTTCCGCTGTGTATATGAATTATTATAAAAATCTATGGATTGTTAATTATAGTAGTAGATAATATGTTTACTCTCAGCATTGAATGTGTTTAATTTTTGAGAGCTTATGGATCATATAATACTTGTATGAATCATGTATATAGTGGTGTTATAGTCTTCTCTTATTAGAAATTAAGCCATGGTAGCTGAAAGGGTGCGCTACATCACAACAAAGAAAATGTGTGGTTGAGTATTTACCAAATACATCAATGACCCAATTAGTTGTCAATATAGAGATGGATCTACTTGATCAGAATCTAGAACTTTCACTTTTCCTATATCCACATTCATAGGAGTGTCCATGGACTTACAATCCATCATTCCAAATTTCTGAAGAATCTTTATTGAGTACTTTCCTTGTCCAAGGAATACTTCACCACGCTTCTGCCATACCTCTAGTCCCAAGTAATAATGCATGATACCTAGATCTTTCATATCAAATTCAAAAGATAATTCCTTCTTGCACTAGATAATAAGAGACTCTTCACCTGTTATGAATAGATCGTCAACATATAATAGTAGAATCACAGGTGCATTGTCCACGACTTTGTAATAAAGGTTTGGATCTGCATGAATCTTGGAGAAACCAAGTCTCGTTAGATAGTTGTTCATTCTGGCATACCAAGCCCTTGGATCTTGCTCGAGTCCATATAGAGATTTATTCAATCTGCAGACATGAGTGTCTCTGGAATGTACCTCAAACCCTTGAGGTTGTTCAATATACACTTCTTCAATAACTCCATTGAGGAAAGTTGTCTTTACATCCATCTTATGTAAGTTCCATCCCATGGAAGTAGCAAGAGATATGATATCTTTGATGGAAGTATATCTAGCCACCAGAGAAAAGGTTCCATCATAATCTTCTCCCTCCTTATGGAAGAACCCTCTAGCTATGAATCTTTCCTTGTATTTATCCACGCTTCCATGTGCTGCATGTTTGATCTTGTACACCCATTTTGAGGTTACCACCGATTTTTCTTTAGGTCTTGGTATGATTTCCCATACCTCATTTTTCATAATGGATTGATGCTCTTTCATCATAGCTTCTTTCCATTGTTCCTTTTGAACTGCTTCTTCAAATGTGGTAGGTTCTTCATCTAGAAGCTTTGTCATGTATGTTGCATAACTTGAGAATATTTTAGGTATTTTACTCTTTCTGAATGTTCCTTCTGGAACCTTGAGTCTTTCTGCATCTTGTAAGGTAATTTCAAACCAAGATGGTCTTTTCTTGGTCTTAGGTACGATATCTGAATCAATGTTTTCACATGGCTCCATAGGATGATTAGGTAGTTCCTTTTCATCATTTACATTTTCTGTTCTTTCTTCGTTAAGTTCTTCAATCTCTTCTTCTTCTATATTTTCTTCTACAAATTTCTTGAAGGCCATCTTCTCATTGAATGTTACATCTCTGGTGACTTCAATCTTGTGTTTCTCTGGAATATGTATTCTATAATCTTTTGATGAATCAATATATCCCACGAATATCCCTTTCTTTCCTGAAGGTTCTAGTTCATTCCTCTTGTCCTTGGGAATGTGAGAGTAAACAGGACATCCAAATATTCTTAGATTTTCCACATTAGGTTTCTTACATGAGAAAGCTTCTTCTGGTGTCATGTCTTTCAATATACAATGAGGAATTCTGTTATGCACATATATTGTTTTCATTGCTGCTTCTCCCCATAAGAACATGGATAGACCTTGATCATTTAGTAAGGATTTTACATCTTCTTCAATGGATTTGTTCCTTCTTTCTGCTACACCATTTTTTTGAGGATTATGAGGAACTGTGAGCTCCCTCCTAATCCATGTCGATTTGTAGAATGCAAAAAATTCCTTTGATGTGTATTCTCCACCATTATCGGTTCTTGGCGTCTTGATCTTCTTATTCGTGGGATTTTCTATTTCTTCTTTGAACTCTTGAAGCTTAATAAATACTTTGTCTTTTGTATTGAGTAGATATAACCAAGTCTTTCTTGAATAGTCATCTATGAAGATTACGTAGTAAGAAGATCCTCCTAGATATTTTACTGGCATCGGACCGCAAACATCTGAGTGTATCAGATCTAGAATCTCCTTAGATCTATTGTTGTTGCTTGGGAATGATTTATTGATATTATTCTCAAGGGAACAGCCCTTGCAGATTCCTTCATGTGTAGATTTCAATTCTGGTATTCCTTCAACCATCTTTCTGAGAAAAGGTAATGCTTGATAGTTGATGTGAGTGTACCTTCTATGCCAAAGCTCATTAGGGCTGACTTCGTACAGATTTCCTTCAAGACTTCCAATAACCCTAGCATTCTCTATGTTGGAGTCTTTATGCCAAGATTACACCTTTCCATCCACGAAAGCTATTTTGTTTCCTTTGTCTTCTAGGAAATATATCAATACAAGATTCTTTTCTAAACCAAGTACATATAAAACATTGCTTAAGTGACCATAGTTACCCATTTTCATTTTGATGGAGGCTTGTCTAAATCCTTCCAAGGGGTAAGTGGTTTTGTCTCCAAGCTCTACCTTGTACGAGGTCTTCTTCTCATTTAGATTTGAGATTCTGGATTGATATCCTATCATGTGCCTAGAAGCTCCATTATCGATTATCCACATGTCATCTTTAATCATTTCGGTAAGTGTTGAGTAGTGTAAAAGACTGATCGTTTCACTCATGTCTTCAGTTGACTGATAACTAGTCATGCCTTGATCCAAAACTTCAGCTTCGTCGTTTCTATCTTTTGAGAGAGACAAGAGGTGCGTTGAGTTAGGGCACATCTGAATATCTTATTTTTGAGTGAGATGCTCCATCGCAAGGTGTCGGATCTCAGATTAGGTTTTCTACAACTGCTTCTGCTAGTACCCCTAGCGACAGTGTCTTTGGAAGATGCTCCTGCTAGTAACCCTAGCGACAGTTCCTTAGCGAGCTCAATATCCTAGCGGCTATGTTTTCTTCCATCATTTAGACTAAATGAAGGAGGTGTGGGCCCATAACCTGTTAGAATATGAAATATTGTGCTCGTTTTACCATTGACAATACCCTTGTCACCCAACCATAGGCCGAAGCCACCCTCCGAGCACCTTGACCTTGATAGAGAAGAATACTGGTAGCAATCAATAGCCAAGAAAGGCTAATGCACCAGGAAAGAAGAAAAGTAACCAAATCTCATTAGATAGTCCCACCCAGAAACTGGTGCAACACTCTTCCCTAGAAACTTGTGCACAAAACTGCCAACTACAGTGCACACAACTGGCTCTCTGCAATTCTGAGAATGTGTCAAATGATAGACTGGCGCCCTGTATTTTATAGTGGTTTTGGTAGATTCACTGGGACCGACTTCTCCTTCTCGGTACTAATTAATTCATAATAATTATATTTCTACAGCCAACATCTCGTCTAGGGTTTCCTTTACTTCTTTGCTTCCTTCCGAAGTATTCTAATCTCATCATAGGTCACAATAGAGGTTCATACCTCCCAAAGCTACCATAATAATAACACCTCTCACACTCACACATTCTCTCTCTACCCACTCCTCCCTCTATCTCTCCCTATCCATCCCACTATTTCTCATTTCTTTCTATCCTACATTTAACACCTATTTCTCTCTCATTGTTGTTAGTCTCAATCTCACTATATCCCCCTCCCTCTCTCTCCTCTACTCCCTCCCCATTTCAGATTTTTCTCTTCAAATATGTAACTATTATAGCCTTTTAACTTAGGGAACAAAGTTATCTTTTGACACTATGGTTTACTGCTATGTATAATAAAAACATATATGAAGATTTGTGGCTACATATAGATGCTGAACACATTTTTTGAATCCCTTGAGCCATATTCTTATATTATTTTGTTTTTATAAATAAAGTTATGGACGTTTTCTTTGCAAAAAAAAATCCTTTAATATTTTAAGGTTTTATTTTTGTTTTAGATTAAAGTAATTATTCATAAAGGAAAATTTGTAAAGATGAAAAAGTTAAAAAAATAAAATTTTTAGATGTTTTCTATCTATACAACCAAGTTTTCCTTTGGCCTACCACTTAAGAAACTGGAAACATACCAAATAAAATAAAATAAAATAAAAATGTTTAGTGTCAATAAAGTCATTTTAACTTTCAGAAGAAGCTTTGTACAAATAAACAATATAAAATAATAATAGCATCATAAGAAATAAAACGGAATAACCATATTAGATTTTCAATGTATCTTTTCACATCATGTGTTCTTCATTAACGATAACGAGGTTGGATGGATTGCATTCTGAATTGTGAGTGCTTAGGAACTGTGAAGTGGTCATTGTCGGTATCCTAGGGGATGGAAACTATCAAGTCAATATCAAAGATTGCTTTAACCTTCGTGTTCATCAACTCCATCTTATCGTTGCCCTGTTTCCGAATTCTATAAAGGTTTTGTTGATCTAGCAGAGTTTAGTGAGAATGAATATTATGATTAAAATCCACGTCACAAATCCAACCCTCAAATTTAACTTCAATATGGTATTTATTATTACTATTTCATTTTTTATAACTCATATTTGTAGTTATGTCGTCTCTTTTCTCACTTCATTGGAAGACCATTTGTCATAGTCTTTGGTTGGTCTTAATTATTACTATTTCATTTTTTTATAACTTAGATTTGTGGTTATGTCATCTTTTTTCTCACTTCATTGGAAGACCATTTGTCATAGTATTTGGTTTCCTTCTTGGCATCTTTTTTAACTTCATTAGAAGACCATTTTTCATAGTCTTTGATTTTGATTTTTTTCTTGTCATTTTTGGTGATAGAATCAGGAGGCTTTTTGAGGGGTGGAATTTTTTTCATTTTTCATGGAAACCCATTTCATCCCATTTTGTTAGACTTTGCACCCATTCCATTGCATACTTAAATGCAATAGAATCATAGCCGGTATGAATGAGAAGGATCATGGAAGAGAGAGTTAGTGGAAAGAGACACATGAAAGACTTAGTCCCTAATATGGGAGATTAAAGGCCTAATATGAATTATCCCAGCTTGTAGAAATAAGTAGTATATCCCTCCCATATTCAACTAGTTGTAAATAGGAATACTAACATTACAAGGAAAATACTTTTAACAAAGGTTTTTGTGGACTATAAAGCTAGTGCATTTTTTTTATAATGCTTTTATAAATGCATAACCCACTCGTTCTTTGGTGCCATTAAAATAGGTGCACCGTAGTATGGTTATTTCAAACAAAAATATACTCACGTGTGCTATGTAAATACTAATGCATTGGGGCTCATAGTTGCTCTAAAAAATTGTGCATATAGTTTTTTCTCAAAACATGGTGCACCAGGGTAAGGTTTTCTAAAAATATAAAATGGTGGTATACTTACATAAAGTTCACATAAAGTTCATTTGAGATATCAAGCACCGGTGTTACATTTTCCTCTCTAAAATGCACTGCAACAATGCAAATTGTTTCTCTCTAAAGCACCCTTAAAGACTCAATTATTTGGTGAAATCCCAACTAATGCCTTGTCTAACAAAATTCTAATCTTTATTAGTTGGTAATTCAGAATTATGTGTGATTATGATGACAATTTGAGTTCTTATGTCCATGATGTTCACGATGGTAATCGTGTACTGTCTGGATCATCTTTCCCATATCGCCCTCATGATCGTCAATGTATATTATAAACTTGCATGATATTTCCATCAATGATCATAACCTACGTGGTCTCGTTGTTAATGATAATAACCTTCATCTCACCATCAATGATCATAACCTTCTCTCAAAATCCTAATCTATAATAATTTCCAATTTATAATATAGTTGAGAGTTCACCAAATCCTTGAGTTTACAACATGCTTAGTCTAGCAAAATTATAATCTATATCACTTGAGATATTTAATCTATATTAGTTTCTAATTCACAATTGTTTGTGATTGTGATGACTATACTACTTTAAGATAATTTAATATGAATATATTATTTTATGTGGAAATAGAAATTTAGATAGCTTTTAAAGCATACCAGTGTGTATATTTAAAATAAATGCATCTGTGCTTATATAATCCTAAAAGGGCACACCATGGTAGGGTTATTTTTTTGTTAAATAATCTGGTATTGCTTAAAAATGAAAGAACTAGTGCATCTAATAATGGAGCACACTGTGATATAGTTAAATAAAATAAATTACGCACCATTGCATGATTATTTCAAAAAATATATATTCCAGTGGGCTCCGTAGTATATGGATGCAATGATCAACACAAATGCTCATCTATTAATTGAGCACATTGAAACAAGGTTTAAATAAAAACAAATAGTTGGCAGTAAAATTCATTTTTACCCATTTTAATGTTGTAGAGCCCTCAAGTACTCGTCCAAATTTTGTCTCTGTGAAGTACCTTGTCGTTGATTCTCCCCTTGTTTTCCTCCCTTCCGTCTGTTTCTCTATATGTACAAGCATGCCTCCCCGATGAAAAAATGTCGAGGTAACGTCTTTGTTTCTTTGTAACTTAAGCTTTTAGTGAATTAAAATTCAGAATTGTGTTAAATTTCCATTGTCTAAATTATTTTTTTATCTGCGGTGCATTCAAATCGTTCGTCTCGCATTGCAGATGGTACATCATGAAAATTTACAGGGTGCACTAAAACACAATGGCACATTTTTTTTATGCATTGTTAAAAAATAACGCACTAGTGCATTCATTTATCAAGGCCTCGCATAAAATAATATAGCTAATTTTGGTGGTGCCTATAATAACCATTAAGCACAGTCGAATTATGGTAAATGAAGCACTGCATGAATCAAATTGATTATTTTATGTAGTGCATTGGTAAACGTGTTCAACAACGAAATTGATTATTTTATGTGGTGCATTGGTAAATGTGTTCAAGTGTGTGTTAATGTTGACTAATTCTCTTCCATAAAAATGCGACATTCTGTTTCGGTGAACCCTATAAATTTTTCGGGTGCAATCTCTACAGCGCCAGCCAAACAAATCGAACGCATCGTTGAAAACATTTACAGCCAAAATGCTAAACTTCCATAATTATCAATTTTAAAAAATTAGTGGTGTGGTCTGTCTCCTTTCCAAAAAAACATTACTTCATGTAGGGAAATTATACGCATGACTTTAATTTTTTTTTTTTTTTTTTACATTGCTTAGGATAACCTTAACACACTCGTGTGGTAAGGTTATATAGCTCACCGCATAAAATAATATATGAAAAATTAGATGGTGTGTTATGTTACATGGGTGCACTGTGGATGGTGTTCACAAGTATTGTATGCACCGCAAGTCTTGACTATTTTTAGAATAGACTCGTGATGAAATTTACTTATATTTTGAAGGAAGTTATTTTTCCATATTTAAAAATAATTTTCTCATTTAGTGGATTTTTTGTATGTTTTATGCATGAGTCATATTTTTTTCATATGTTTATCATGCAAATACATCAATGAAGAGAGTAGCAACATGAGCAGGAGAAAAGGGTTGACTTGTACAATGTTGCATGAGATTGGGAGGCAAGGGAGAGGGAGAGGGATTTGTACCCTCTCCCTATTACTCCAACAACTCATCTTCTCTTGAGGAATTTAGGCCTGCTTAAGTACTATGAGGAGACTACATCCCTTTAGGGGCACTCTGAGTTATTTGTGCAGTTGATTCATCGATAGGATGTCGATCGACATGCTTTCTATGTGGTTCCTAATCAGTTGTAATATCCCACTAAGGAGGATATGTATTTTACCATTGGGATATCGAGGAGAGGGGAGTATTTTTTTCAATTCCCTGATGTCCAAATAGTTGTTGCAACGTAGATTCAACTGATGTACTCTCAACAATATATTGGGGTTGATGTACTTTACTTAGATGATTTTCAAGTGCCTCGTGGAAAACTATGGATCACTTATTTTGGTGCAGAGGAGGTTAGGTCCCTATGACTATTAGTGACGACCATTGCACACTTTACTAGTGATGGGCACTGCATTAGTTTCCCTCTTTTGTATTATATTTATTATTTTATATAGAGGCCACGATATATTATATGGTATGCATTTTTTTGCTCTGGTTTTGTATAGCTCTAGATATATGTCATGCTATCATACATGGGAGGGAGAACTTCCCTTTTTATTTAGAGTTGTTTTGTTTATTTTTTGAGAGGTTTTAGGTGATGAGGCCTACATTTGTTCGTTAGACTGTTAGGATGATGAATTAGGTTCATATGTGTTCATATTATGGTATCTGTGAGAGGTATTAATCTCCATGTGCAACCTTTGACAAAACTAGAATATTCTTGGAAGAAAGAGAGAACCTAAACAGATGTGTAGAAACCCTAGAAGACATGTCGGATCAATAAAAGAATTAATATTTAAGTGTTAACCTCGAAAACAAGAAGTCACCTGTTTGGAGAGAGAGTGCACATGTAGCTCCTACAAATGACATCTTGGTTATGGTTTGGAATTTATTCTTGGCTTTTGGTTACTCTTGCTTGGTGAGATACCCTTGAAGAAAGGTTAATTAGCCTTCGTTGGCTATTGGTATGCTATAGGAATTATTTTGTCTATCAAGGTTAAGGTGATCGGGGGTGGCCTTTGTTCCTATGGTTGGGTGACAATATTTCTATATTGTCTATAGAAAAATAAGCAAATCCATTTATTTCTAACATGTTCTGGGCCCACACTATCTTCAGATATTTTAAGCATCGGAAGATATATTGGGAATATATTTTTCATTTCATTATGGCACGATTTACATTTTATCATTATGCAGCTACAACAAACCCTAACCCTTTTTCTCGAGGACTTCTCGTGAATCATTTCACATAAATCCTTGACATACTAGTGTGTCCTAGCCTAGCGCACCTCTTGGTACACTCAGCCAAAAAAATGTCTTGTTTTCATTTTGGTCAAGGTCAAAGTTTGACTGGTCAAAGTCAAAGGTTGGTTGGTCAAATTCAAAGTCAAAGGGTGATTTCTTGTCAAATTAATTTTGTGGTCAAATTTCAAATTTTAAAGTTTCTAGTTGAATCTTCTGATTGAGTTTCTAATCTCTTCTTGTCAATATGGAATCTAGTTTTAGATTGGAAGACAAGATCGAGGATGCTACAAGGTTTCAAAGGTATGCACTTGTATATGCTATCTAATTGATATTGTCTAGCAAAATATCAGTGTGGTTGCAGGGAAAGTACTAGATATCTTATCCAAGATCTAATATTGGATTCATTGCATTCAAAATAACAAGGGTACCCTCCATATCATTTAAGGATTTAGGTTCGAGATTTTACTAAATTGTTAAACTTCAAATTTTTGTATAGAAAAGGTGAAAATTAGTGAAAATAGAAATTTTGAAAGTAGTCTTTAAAAGATTCTATTATTTCTAGGTGTAATGAATACTCGACTGCATATGAATACTATTGATATAGATGTTTATTTTACTTATTTGCAAATATGAACTAACCCTACTCTACAATATATTTCTTCTTCTTGTTCTCAAATTAGATCTTACTAATGCTACCAATAAACTATCCTTCATATAGAAAATCTTGTATCATAAACATTGTTTTTATTGTTCTCTCAGGAAGGTTATTTCATGAAGGATATCATGAAGATGTCTTTCGAGGATGTTACCCTTGTGAAATATTTTTGCGGAAGTTGTCATACAAGAAGTTTATAAGGATGAAAAAATGCTTGAAACAATTTCCAAATGGGAAACAATCAGAACAGATGAAAAAAAACTTAAAGAGACTCAGAAGAGTCCAACTCGAAGAAAGTCGAAAATCAAAAGGAAACTAGAACATGATTGTGACAGTCTGTAGAAAGAAAAGAGCGATGCAATAGACAAAAGAATGGACTCTCTGAGATGGAAGGATACGATCACATAATTCCAATAGAAGAGCATGCATATTGCTCGTTTGGGCATGAAGATCGGATTAGGAAGGAGATAATCCCAAATGATATGGTCTATTGAAGATGAATGCATAAATACTATAAAGTATCCATACATGTTCTTTATTGGAAGTAGAAACCATGATAAGAAACATGTGTTTAGTTTGACTCTAGAAGAAGTCTTCTGTGAAAAGAAGCCTTGAATATCCTTTTTTGTCCATCTACATTTATGTTCCTATGGAGGAAGGTTTGATTCTTTAGGAAAGAACAAAATGTAATATGTAGAAGATTCCATGGACTCCAACATTGAAGATAAACATGAGGAAGAACATGAAGTTTCCAAGAAAGAAATAAATGTCATAACAACCAATTGAACCAATTTGAACCCATTAGAAGCAGTGAAGTAGAAGGAATGGAAGGAAGTTGCATTGAAGAATAATGGATGTGATAAATTAAGCATTGATAGATACAAGGCGAGACTCAAGTCTAGAGGTTTCTCCAAGGAGGAGGAAGAAGAGTACGATGACAACTTGTTCTATTAACCAGATATACCTCTACCTAAGCCATTGTATTTCCTATTGTATCCATGGGTTGGAATTTACACGAGATGAATGTAAATATTGTTCTTCTCAACAACGTAATTGAAGAAGAAACGTATGAAAATAAGCCTCAAGGTTCTAAGGTATAAAGGAAAGAGACCCTTGTATGCAGATGGAAGAAGAACTTGGATGGATTCAAGAAAACTTGGTGCAAAGCCTCTCATGTACAACATAAGCATTGTAAAAAATTCCTATGATTTAGGAACTATATTGAAATGGTTGTTGAGAAGTCTCGAATGATGGATTGAAAA
>WSFP011524395.1:0-12350 GCA_009831015.1 Picea engelmannii | reverse complement strand
TCAAAAACATCCATTCATAGCATTTCTGAGACACAATTTGATAGTAAGGAATAGAAGGAAATCATATAATAAACATTGCATAGTACCGAAAACAAGTATTTGGATAATCCAATAGCGAAAAAAATAAAATCCATTAAAATCTTAGTACACAATTTAGTACAACCATTGGCTAATCCCATGGCCAAAACAATAAAATCCAATTTGCATAGTGAAAATTTACTCCATAAATTTAAGGTGACAAATCATCATTGTCATGATTTACATTTTCATCAATATCATAATCGTGATCACTCATGTATGAATTTTCTTCATTTTCTCCATCCTCCTGGTACAATATATTTTCTTGACCATGCATTACATTCTCTATCTCAGTCTCTTCATTGGGAAAAAAAATTCTTCTTCAAATATAGCTCTATTTTCATCTTCAACTTCTTCTTCCAATGTTTCTTGTAAACAAGTACATTGTTAATCGACCATTATATCAACATATTCCATGAATTTCCTTTTCAAACGAGACTCTACTTGAATTCCATATGATCATCATGGGCTTCTTACATAAGCAATTAGAAACGACTAGGTAATTTGAAGAGGGGAAACATACAACTCATCAGTCTTTGATAAAACTTGGCATGTATTTGCATGTACAAATCCATACTCATCACATCGTATTGTGGATGGTTTGATTCATTTACATTTTAATAATATGGGAATAGTCTCACAATAATCAAATTGAATAATTTCTTGTATGAATCAAAGATAAAGTTTATTTTCAGTGTCATTAGGAAATTCAACACTAACATTCCAATCACTATTTTTCTTTCCTATGTCCTTTTCTTCCACTCTTAAATGACTACCATAGGCCCAGTTCCCACTGAAAGAAGTAGCTGATATATTTGGATGTTTTGAAAAATAAATTAACTTGATTGTTATATTTTTGTCTTATTGTCGTGCATTACTAATTGCATCAATAATCCAATCAACAAATTTTGGAAAATAACCATTTCCAATATTCAAATCTTGAATTGTATGCTTTTAAGATGGACGCATCCTTGTTCGAATGTTTTCTCTGTATTTTCTACATAGGATATAAACATAAAATATAGTAAGAATGATAATAATTTAACTATTAAATGAAATTAAATAAATAAATTATCATGTAAATAATATTTCACCTGTGCCACTTATGAAATGAGGATGTGTTTTGAAGAACATAGGCATGTATCACAATTAATTCCTCATTTGATAGCTTGAAGCGATGTCCATTTCCTTCTAATACTTCTCCTATGACTTTCTTGTCTTCATCATCATCCCATACATGTCGATTGACATTACTAAAATACTTCATATGTTATGTGCAAAATCCTATGACCTCCTACATTGAATATTCTTCACACATGATACCTTTTGGTTTTTCCTTATTACAAACAAACTTTTTCAGAACCTTCATATATTTTTATATAGGGTACATCCATCTACTTATTATCAGGCCAAAATTCTCTAGTTCATTTTCTAGATGTATAAGAAGATGCATAGAAATATAGAATATTCCTGGTGCAAATTCATGTTCTAATAAGCGGAGGAATTCAACAACCTCTTCCCTCAAATTATGAAAGTTTGAAGGATCTAACACATGCATAATAATTCTCTTCAATATTAGGACAAACCTTATAATTTCAAATTTTGACCCCTTTTCCAAACTTGATATGTCTGCAATAGGTAAAATATCCTCGATTCTGACATGATATTCATGGGTATTGAGGCCTCTTAAGCCATTATTGTTAGTTTGTATTCTATCATTACTACTGACATGTCCAGTAGGAAAGTGAATCTGAGACACAAAACTTAAGAATTGTACACATTGTTCCTTTGTCCACATATAAGGAGCAATAGGTTTTCTATATTTTCTATCACCAAAATTTTCAACCCAAAGATTTTGATGAATCTTTAGTTCTTGAAGGTCTAGATGTGATGACTCTGTATCATATGCACCAAAAAGAGTTTCTATAATAGAAAAGGCTATGTTTTTCTCAGTATGCATAAAGTCAATAGTATGCATAATGGTTATATGCTTAAAGTATGGAAAATTATATCATATGCACAAACATTTTACACCATTATCATTGAGTGGATCATTTTAAATACTAAGAATTCCACCATTTTCAATAAGCTGCATTCTTTTTTCTGCATTCTGAATAATCTAATCACTTGTTATTGCTGATGGTGTTTCACGATTCTCTTATAGACCATTGAAATGTGACTTTTGTAGATGATATGGATGCTCCATGTCAAGGTAAGAACAATGTCCACAATAAACACACTTACGCAAACTAGTTGTTTTCCTCACAAAAGGATTAAAGATGAAAGTCAGACATCCATGTTATCCATGAACATTGAGACTAGTCAATGTTCCATATGCAGGAAGATCATGTATCGTAAGTAATAAATAAGTTCTTGAAGTGAATTGGATTGAATCATTGTACCTTAAAATTTGAATTGCTTCAATTCTTTTCGACAATTCTTCTAGCCCATTAAATAATGGCTCTAAATAAACATCAATTGTATATGAAATCACACTTTTGTTTCTTGGTATAATTAATGACAACATTAAATAAAATGATTTGGTTTCTAACCATGGAGGAATGTTATAATTTATAAAAAAACAATGGCCAAGATGACCATTTAGTACTCTGATCTCATAATAGATTCAACCCATCTAGAGCTAAACCCAACCTTATATTATGAGGATCTTGGAAAAAATTGGGCCATTTATTGTCAAATTCCATCCACATCTTATAATCAACCACGTACCATTGTTTTCCATCGATGCTCTTATTTTGGGTGTGCCATTGCATAATCTCAGCAATGTCTTGAGATCTATACATTCGAAGTAACCGTGGGATTACTGGAAAGTGGCGAAGAATTTTTATAGGTGTTGAATTTGATTTGAACCCTGGCCTATACCTTGGTTATTTACATTTCGGACATTTAGTCTCACTGGCTTGAATTTTGTGAAATAGTGCACAACCATTCACACATATTTGGATGTTCCCATACCCTAAGACTAGCTTAGTGATTTGTGTTTTACATGCACTCCATTTTTTTGGGAATGTGGAGTCAGGTGGTAACAACCGATGTAACAATGTCAATAACTCATCAACACTCTCATTTGTCTAACCATGAATTCTTTTCAAATTAAGAATTAGAAGGATTTTTTTCAAATGACTTATCTTACAAGTACCATACAAATATTTTGAGGAATCCTCCATCAATTTGTGTCAATAATCCTTGAACCCTTATTCATCATTCTATCAACTTCAATACCTTCATTTAATATTGTTTCATGTCCATCTATATTTTTTTCCTCTTCATCTATTTTTGGTGCCTCTAAGTCTCGCATTCTTTGAAATGGTATCCTATTTGGATAACTATTTTGAGGGAAAGGGTTTATACTACTATGAACGAATCTCATCATATCTTCAAAAATCACTTGTCTTGTTCTCATCTTCCCACAGAGACAATCATTACAAGGAAATGCATATTTCTCCAAGCCCTTCTCATCGACTATTCTCTCATCATCTGCATGGTATTCATTCATTGAAAAAATCGGTTGTTGATTCATCTTCAATTTTCTGCATTCAATTATGACACTAATATGTTAATCTTACTTTCAACCCTTTTCAGCTATCTCATCTTGAATTGAAATACAATATCAAAACCAATTCCTAGAGAGAAAAAGAGAATTTTAAGACTACAATAGATGTTAGATTATACTTATCCAATTACTAGGGTCTAGGAATAACATCTATTGTAGTACTATTTATTTCTTGGAAAATAATTCTGGTCATATTCTTGAGGATTACTCATCTAGACATATAAAAGAGACCAAATACCTTCTAGATCAATTCTAAAAAAAGTGACAGAGTTTACAATTTTCATGATGGTTATCTAGTTGGTTATCACGGAAAGCCCTCTTAGAATTTTAAGAGGCCGTTTTTATCTAGCCCAAGAAGAAGGCCCTGAAAAACTAATGACAATTCTTCAAACTTAGATGATGATGAATAGTTTGAATTTGATTTTGATGGGAGAAGTAGAAAAGGGTTAAGAAATCAAGATAGGTAGGAAAAATAGGACATGAAACAATGAAAACATTATATCAGATGGATTCTTTTGGGGGGTTTCCTTATGAGTTTGATGATGAGCTTCCATATCCTTTGAGAGGAGGCAGGTGTGGGGGGGTTCTCTTTGAACCTAGAGGAAAAAGAACTTTTGATTACCATTGGAATCTAGGTGAGGAAACCAGTAAAAAAGTTGAATCTTATGCCCTAGTCCAAGGAATTCAACTAGAAAGAGAAAATAAAATCTTCATTTTGGATATAGTGGGACACTCAAATATGATCATAAGAGAAATGATATGGGCATCTTCCCCAAAAAAAATGACTCTAAAAATCATCATCAACAGAATTTGACTTCTATTCGAAGGTACAAAGAAAATAATGTTGAGGTAGACAAAATTGTCAGTTGAACCATTGGCAAGGCCCCTGGTCATTTAGGACGAGGGTCATAGTATACCCCCCCATGATGCAATCAAGGCTCTTCATGACCATGGACTTCATAAGCAATGGCCAAACATGGTGGGGGTGATCGATTTGCACATGGTCCACCACATGGGAAAAGTTAACCTCAGGTGGCATCCATTGGCACGAGGATAATATGAATGAGGACGGATGGTACTCCAGAAACACCATGGCCAGGGTAGGGAAATATTGTCCCACATGTATACTAGTGGGATGAAGTATGTTGGCAGTTATGGCTAAGAATCCACAAGAGAATGGTGTCTTTTACAATCCACTCATAGCTTACTAACATACAATCCAATGATACTCTTCTATAATTATCCCGAATTCATTTCCAGCTCTCTTCCTCTTGGCCTATTTAATCCAAAGAATGTAGAATGTACCCTTGCACTACTCTTAGTCCATTAGGCATCTCATTCATTTATGAGAGTCTATTTGGCACATGCAACTAGAAATCTCTTTGTTGAAAACTCAAAGAATCTCGCTGCCATGTAAATTACGAACAACCAACAACGACACTTGTTGTTATAGAGCAACTTGTTAGATAATAATGGCGAAATTCCATAGTTATCAAATGGTTAAAACTGTACGCAAGATTTGTGTTGAAGTAGTTTTTAGATCCACATATTCAGGAGACTGTTAGGGGCTATCATAGCTTATATAATTGTAAGCAATTTATCAAATTAACATAATAATAGTGTGTGTGAGCATAGTCTCACTTGTGATGTGCCCTTGTGGCCTCACTGTTATTGAGATTGATCTTTGTCAGTTTTTAAGTTGGTATCAGAGCAGAGTGAGGTTGTTGATGCCTATCGTTGGAGTTGTGCACTGTGTCTGCGTATTCTCCCCAACATCATAGTTGTCGAATTGCGCCAGCTATCTATCTGTCAGGGGCTCATTTCAATTCGAGTGGAGATTGCTGCACCAGAGGACCGATTGCAGTAGTTGTCCACTTGTGTGAGTGTATCAACAAATGAAGTCGTCCATCTGGTAGAGAGTCCCTTCTAGTTGTGAGCTCGTGCAATCTTTATGGATGAGCATATGCATGTAATTGCTATTGTTGCATAGGGGTCATCGCAATTAATGCCCAGATCTGAAGATAGGTTCACAGATTAGTTGACAGATCTAAGCCAGGTGAAATTATTGTGTTGAATCTGCCTTGGAGGAACATCTAGTATCGATTGTTGGAGATCTCTCTTTTGCACATACCCAAGGACATATGATTGATTCGTTGCGTGCTATCTACGATAATTGATCTCAAGTTTTTTTTAATTGTAAAAGGTGCCATCTCCAAAATCGAAGTTTCTTGAGGACTGCCTATTGTTGCTCATGATTGGTGAGACTCTTTGATGGACTCGCTTGAGCTTTAGAAGAAGACGACGTATGCGATTGTTCAATTTCGCATCCCGATGGTGAATGCATCTAGTTCCTCCATATAGTGGACCATCAATCCCATCCATTCCTTTCAATTAGATCTGCAAGTGAAGATTTCCAGAGCTGACATCTCCAGTGAGCCTCCACCGCCATATACATCATTACTAGTATTTGTGTTCTTCTCTTAACATCGACTTCCCTTCACCTATTTGCTTGTGTGCTGCTTTCCAATTTGGAGCAGAGTTAAGGTTGATGCAGTGAGCGTGGAATTGCGTTCACCTTCATCAATCCCTAGAGTGTTGTAGCTGTGATCTTCCTCTTCATGCCTGATCGCCTCACCAAATCGAAAAACTCTCAGTCAAAGTTTTTTTTTTTTTTGAAGTTTGTGATCTCACTTCAGATGTGCATGCACCATCACATCGCCTTTTTTGAGGCTAGCATTCTGTAAGAGGCGCTATGCATGAAGGTACTTACATCTATTGTATAAATTATTTTTACTTGTTAGAAATTGTGGGTGAGATGAGAAGAAAGTGAAGTTTTCATGGGTCAACAAAGGAGGTTGAAACAACTCCGAAGAGAGTTAAAACAAATGAGGAGGAAGAATCAGCATGAAGAGTTATTATATTCTGCAGATCAATATGATGTGTTTCCATCTGAACAACCCATGTTTGACAAACATAATGCAGAGAAAGATTTGAATGAAGAATTTAATGAATTATATGAAATAGTGATGCCAAATCTGCCATTCTTCTCAGGTATAGATTATGAACCTTGTGCAACTGAAATAAAAAAATTGCTATGGTTAGTAGATTTACTGCATTATGATCAGGAAGATAGTGTCAATTTCTATGATAAGAGAAGAGGTGAAATAGCATTACAACTTATTATATCAACAGTGGATGAAAACATATTGTCTAGTATTTTGCTTGAATTTGGTGAAGTAAGTAGCCCAAAAATATTTTGGGATATTCTTGAAATGAAGAAGTGGAGCGAGGATGTTGAAGTTCATGAAGATATTGATGTTGAAAATGATGATTGTGTTGAAAACTTTGTAGCTGAAATAGAGACTGAAAATGATATCATTGAAATTGCAATGATTGATGATGAAAGTGTGTTTGTAGCTGATAAAGACAAGTGTAAAACAACCCATGAGAATGAAAGTCTTATGGAAGAAAGTCTTTTTGAAACAAAGACATATGAAGTCAAATTTGATGAAAATTAGTCATTTCATGAAGAGTGGTCAAATATATTGCATGAGAAACATCTTATTAATGAGGTATTGTTTGGTGAGAAGAGAAGCTCATTAAGTGAAAGACAACCTGTTTGTAGTGATAGAGCATGGTAAAGAGGTTGAATACATGAAACAACTAGTTGTGATAGCAGTTGAAGCTTAAAATGAAGATTATTATGCAACATTAGAGGCAAGGAAGAAAGATGACGAAAGCAAAACTCTATTAGAGGAGAAAAATGAAAAGAACCAATATGGTTCTTCCTATGATTTTTCATATGATTGTAATGATGTTTTTGAGTGTGCAGGTCTACAAGACATCAATTCATTTTCAATAGTGACTGATTACGAAGAAAAAATGAAAGAAAATGAAGAAATTGATGAAGAAAATATTGAGTCAATTTATGATGAAAACTCAATGGATATTGGAGAAGAAGATGTCGAAATTGAAGAAATTTTTATGAAGTGGAGCCTTGAAGAAATCAAATTCTATTATGAACTTATGTTGCAACAAATTGATGATCAAAATCTCAATGGTGAAGAGCAAACAACAAAGAATGATATGTGGCAACAATTCACATACAAACAATTTTTCGAAGAAAAAGTTGAAGAGGACAAGCATGGACAATGTGAAATAATTTTCAGATTGATGACAAACTCCAACAAGAAGATTAAGCATAAGAAGCTGAAACATGGAATTTTCAGCAAAACAGGTAGACCTAAATTGAAAATGCATAGAGGCTTCAGAAACTGGAAAAGGAGGAAGAGAAAAACTCACTCATACATGGAGTTGAAACGAATTTTAAGCTTTTGTTTTTATTGTCCTTTGTAATGTTTGTAAGCCTAGCTAAGACTAAGAGCAGCAGGCATGTTATGCATTTTCATTGTATTAAATCCATTTCTCCATTAAAGGGGAGTGTTAGATAGTAAGGGCGAAATGCCATAGTTAGCAAATGGTTAAAACTGTAAGCAAGATTTGTGTTGAAGTAGTTTTCAGATCCACATATGTGTTAAAGTAGTTTTCAGATCCACATATTCAAGAGACTGTTAGGGGCTATCATAGCCTATATAATTGTAAGCAATTTATCAAATTAACATAATAATAGTGTGTGAGAGCGTAGTCTCACTTATGATGTGTTCTTATGGCCTCACCCACTGTTATTGAGACTCACTATTATTGAGATTGATCTTTCTCAGTTTTTAAGTCAACTCACTTAAGAGTTCATGGACTTATTGAGATCTTCCAAATCATCAAATTCAGGCTTGTACTCTTTTTCGAAGACACTATCTTTTATGAATTTGAAAATCTCTCTCCATTCCATGTTATCTGTGGCTCCCTTTTTCAAAAAAGTATTTGAAAAGAATGTTGAATTCGATTTGGTTTCAACCGCCTCCTCCTCGTAGTCCTTTTGTCGTTTTAATTTACCCTTCCTCGTCGTCTAGTCATCGATAATTCACCGAGAAATAAATTTGAAGTTGAGCTTTGAATATAAATAAAATTGTGTTTTAATGATCTGAACAATAACATAAACAACAGGAGTAATTGGAAGAAGGCACTAAGAAGAACTTTGAGCCTTTAGATCCCTGAATTTACGCAGTTGAACTTACTTCACAAACTTATAAAAGATGTGCAAAATGATAACAGAGCGGAAAGTAGTGCTTTGTGTAAATTCATGTCGTTTAATTCATCTTGATTTATTTGGTGATGCTCAATAAATTTGTTTAATTAGCATTAACAATAATCGTCAGAGTTAGTAAATGAAGAAAACACAGTCTAAGGATTCGAATATGAGAGGGAACACTCGCAACCGAGCACCGGCTCACCAGGAGTTTCTAGATATTTAAGTGTTTTAAAACACTGCACGATGACCCAGGCTGGTGTGACTATTTTAAGAATTTTTTATAACCCTTTTTTATTAACCGCACTACCATAGAATGAGGAGAGCAGTCTTCTTATTTCAAACATAATGTAATGCTTGAAAAATACCAGTTCGATCTAGTGGCTCAACGAGACATCGGAAACCTGTTGATCCGGAAATAATTTAAAACATTGGAACGAAAAGAAAACATCCGAAATTCGTATAATTCTCTAACAAGACTTGATGCAATCCTTTCTTGATGGATCCCGATACAATCCTTTCCTGATGGATCCTTGAAATGGATTCTAGGTAGACTCACCACTTACACACACCAGATACTATCGTCTAATACCCTGCAAAAAGGAATATTTAGGAATATTCCTTTTTATTTCAATGAGATGAAAAATAGTTTAGGAATATTTGATGCTGAATCCCAAACTTTTTTTTATATACATATTTATTTGCAATAAAAGGCTTTAGAATTGATTAGTAATAGAGATGGGGCTTTTCAATCGAAATGAAATGATACGTTCATCACCAATCTACGACTTTACTTAGTTAACTTGACCACTACTCTTTTTAACAACTAGAAGTGCAAATTTTTTTTTGTTAGTTGTTTTTTTTTTTTTTAGTAAGTAAAACAAAGGTACTCCTTAAATTATTGTGTTGTTTATAGGTAATCTTGGAAGCAAGGTTTATAACCAGACCAGGGGGGAGCTTGCCGAAGTGTGCAATCATTATTCATGTATGTCATTTCTTCCTTTGAAAAATATATTTACAATTTGAGGCTTATACAATGAGCCATTAGAAAGAGTCAAGACGCCTCCTTCTGGAGTGTTATTTTGTCTATTCTAGGTCACTTAGATTTGCAAATGAATTAATAGCATGTCATTTGATCAGGATAGTCCACAAAAAGAATTTTCTGGATTAGATTAATGGATGATTTTGTCTTTATTTTAAAAGGAGTTCTATAAAGTAGTTTAGTGTAAGGAAGAAATAAGTAACAAACAAAATTGTAAGAATTTATAAATAGGATTCTAGGAAATTAGAAATACCTGGATGTAAAAGGAAAATGTCATTCCATGATTTTTTTTTTTTTCCAAAATCCTCATCTAAAAAATCAATCAAAAGTAATAATAGTTTATCCATTAAATTAAACACAAATATTTGTAGTATTCTTTTGCATATCTTTATAAGAACTAACAATATTGTCACCTATTCATCTCTTAGAGGTCTTAAAGGTCTTAAGGTCTGAGTTGCAGGTTATGGAGTTCATGTTTGTCGTTCAAACATGTTGAGTTGATGAGACAATGATTATTCTTGAGGTAATTCAAAGTGAAGAAGAGGCTCTGAAGAGAACTTGAGGGAATTCAAAGTGAAGAAGTAAAAGTTAGACATTGTATGCAAGGGTTAACAAATCATGCTAGGAAAAGTGTTTACATATTAAGGAAGACAATTTTTTATATAAAAGGTGGTATCTAAACAACATTTGTCATAGTATGGAAAGGGAGATTTAACAATTTAATGTAAAATGTTAAAAAATTAATGTCAATCTAAAGAGATATCATTAATTCATTTAATGTCTAAATTCTTTCAATAATATAAAAATAATTAAAAATTATCCTAGGTCTACCTTAACTTGAGGCTAAATAAAATCTCTAACTTAAAACCTATCATAAAAAGGAAATAAGAAAGCAATAAATTATAAATTAGCTAAACTAAACATTAGATTAAATCAATGAAAAGTCATTAGTTTGTATACAATATTGACACAAAAACATGAAACCCGTAGGTATAGTCGATACAACCAAAAGGAAAAAGACTAATAAGATGATTAAAATCCCAATGAAATCTTCCACAAGCGCCTGTTACTTTCATCATGCGAGTAAAGTTTTTCATTCTAAACATCATTGACCTCCCGAGTTTCCCTATGGGAGTCCATGTGCATTTAGGTAATGCCAATTTCAAAAGTAATTCCAAGACATTGAATGATTTGGTAATCTTTTATATATGTTTGAATTACAATGCTCCTTTGACTTATGAGTGTGAGTTTATGTTATTTGAGTGTTTGTTTAGCTGATCTAGATATGTTCTTGTATCAAATATTATTATAAGAAGTGATATTTTCGCCATTTATCTTTAATAATTTCTCATTGGTTTTCCAATATAATATGACGCAGGTTGATACGGCTTCATCCATTCCAGTCTTGTCACAAGGGGTTAATATGAGCATCCCTACCCCCTTCCGGTTTTGAACTTGTGACCTCCCCGGAGATAACACATGTTCTTAACCATTGGGCCCACTCAGATGCTCTCATATCCACATATATTTAGCTGTACTTTAAAAGTTTTACTAAATGACTATTTTCTAGTGATATTTTTTGGTAGGGTTGATTTAAAGGTTGGTTAAAAGTTTTAAGAAATGATTTTTTTAGGTGATATTTTATGGGAACATTTGTTTAAATTTAATGAGAAATTGTTAGATTCTTAGATATGAGTAATTATTTTTGTATAATTCAAATGTGGTTTTTCAACATATATTTTTTAATTCAAAAATCAATTTTAAATAACAAAAAATAGTAATTTTTCCAACCAAAAACTTTCTTTTATAGAACAGTTAAACAACACCTATTTTTAATATTTTTATGTAGAATTCAATTATGATGTTACTTTGGGGTTATTCTAGCGAATTTGTTTAGTTGATCCAGATCTGTGCTTGTATCAAATATTATTCTAAGAAGCAAAATTTGGAGTATCTCGATAGATTTCCAACTTTTCATACGTTGACAAAGGCTTCTTCCTACCATCACTCTTTACATAGGATGCATATTCTAAGCCGGCTATGCTGCATAGTTACGTGGATAGGCGTCTCAGTGTAAGATTTCTCAGGATTATGATGAAAATTATTAAAATCCTTTCAATTGCGAAAATAAACAGTAGTCATTAATGAAATGGATTCCCGAGTTTTACGTTTGACATGTTTGTAAATAGAAAGATTTACTTTGTTTTTCACTACCGTTGTTTCAAACCCATGTGGCATAAACACATATGCCCTTGAATCAATCCATTAATCAACACGTTATTGTATATCCAAATGGCATATGTGTTTCTTCCATATCAGCCATTATACACTTTATAAGTGGTGCTTTGGTAAGAACATCAATCTTGCATGCAAAGAATTTGGATGGATGCATGTCTTACATTCAGATTAGAGAGCCGAAAACGATAATCCCAGCTCAGCATGCAACGTAAGAATATCTTCAAGAATGAAATTCACTTTCATTTCTAAATCATACTTACGTTGAAAGGCATATA
>WSFP011524394.1:0-12350 GCA_009831015.1 Picea engelmannii | reverse complement strand
TATGCATGTGTTAAATGTCAATCTAGAATGTTATTTGCAATGGTATCTATGAAATTATTTTGGCTTTTGCGGACATGGTTAAATAACTCATATTCAAATGATCACACCAAAGGTTTAACTCATAAATATTTTCTAAAAAGGAAAGGGTTACGCACATAATAAACATTGTTCAATTGCATGACAAAAAAATCAAGACAAACATAAAGGTGATGAACACAACGCTAAAGGGAATCAACTAACAAACCAATCATAGCATCGTGTTCATCCAGCTGGTAATTGGTGGTAGATCCAACACACATGCCACTAAAGTGGACAAGGGTATGTGAGGGGGTAAAAATGGCCCAAATTGTCAAGGCAATATTCTTTGTGTAATAACTCACACCATCTTCATAATCGATGTAGCAACATGATGATGGGTCCATCTAAATCGCAAGAGAAGACAATGTATAAGATGCACATATTATAAAAAGGATGCAAAAACCTATCTAATTTATATACTATAAGAAATTATGCTTCAAAAGAATGGATCAAGGGTAAAACTTATTTACTTCTTTATGTAGAGCACTTTCTAAGGATTACGAAGAATTTCCCACAAGTAAATATGCCCCCTTTCCTAAACATTGTTTGACAATGTAAATTCCATGCCATAGCGATTCAAAATTTCCTTGACCTAATATATCATGGACTTGGCCATACAAGAGGAATAGATACCCTTCACGGAAGACACAAGAGTGAACCTTATGGTCATATTGAGTATTAGAATGTTTCTTGGTCACTTCAATTGTTTGTAAGGAGATGCGACGATCTTCATTGACGTGTTCCAAAGTTACTATTCTTTGTCTTAAGGGAGTGGTATTAGGGAGGAGTTCAACATCTAAATGAAGGGAGTGGATATGGCACACAATTGGTAAAATCGCCTCCTTGTTGTGAACGAGATGAAAAAAAGTAAACCTGGTGGAAATTTTTGCATATGTACTATAGGCCCATAATGTTGGGAAGAGCATGTGATGCCAATTGGTCTTGTGCTTATTCACAGTGCACTGGAGCATGGTTTTAAGGATTTTTTTAATAGCCTCAACTTGGTCATTCCCCTCCAAATAATAGGATGATGAATATTGGTGCTTAAAACCTAATTTGCAGCCAACTTGCGCCAGGCTTTATCTTCAAAATGGTCACCATGGTTTGAAACCAACTATCTCAGGACAATGAATTGAGTAATGGCATCATTGAAAAATAAACTAGTTGTAGTAGCAGCATTATTGTTGAAATTCAACATGGATTTAGCCCATTTTGGAAAATAAATGACAACCACAATGATGTATTTATAGTCGTCGACAGAAGGAGGGTTACACTCCATGGAGTCAATGGTCGATTTACAAAAAGAGCCTACGGTGATGACATGGTGAAACAGAGTTGGAGGAGCCCATGCCTCAAGGGAATATAGTTGACAGTTAGTGTGATGTTTAATTGCCTTGATACAATCAAAAAAGAGAGTGGGCCAAAAATAACCTGTGTAGACAATCTTTTGGGCGGTAGCCATTCCAAAAAGGTGCCCACCACAAGGGTCACTATGGTGGGCATTTAAGACTTTTTTTGGCTCATCATGAGAGAGACAATGACACAATAAAGTGTCAATCCCTTGTCAACAAAGATCGTCATCAATGAGGAGATATCGAGGAGTTTGATGTTGAATATGCCATCAATCATCACGAGATAGATGAGGAATGAATTTTTTGGTGTGTAAATACACTAAAACATCTCAATACCAAGGATCATCAATGGATATAACAAATGTTCATCTGAAAGGTCATCATTGAAAGGTGAGTTAGATGCACACGTTGGGAGTTCAAAAATAAAATTGATGAGGGCTAACGGTTTCTTACACTTGGTAGTAATAAATTGTAAGTTAAACTCTTACAGGATCACAATCCATGGCGTGAAGTTACCATTAATAACTCGTCAACTCAAAATAAATGGCATAGGGTTATAATTGGTCATGACCTTTGTCTTGCGCATCAAAATGTGATGGCACAATTTTTGAATCAAAAAAACCATTGCCAAGGCCAATTTCTCTTCGTGGTTATAAGATAATGAGGGTCCAAACTAGTTATTGCTTATGTAACAAATCATATGCTTGCAACCATCAATCCCATCCTTAACTAAGACTCTAAGGACAACAAAGGGTGAAGCAAAAATATAAAGGATAAATTCCTTGCCGAATTCAAGTGAGTTGATTAAAGGTGTTGAACTAAGGGCACACTTCAATGTGTCAAAGCATTGTTGGGCCTAGTCATCCCATATAAAGGGTATGTCTCATCATGATAATCATAGAAACCCATGAGCAGTGGTAGCATAATTGGGAAAAAATCGACACAAAAAATTATCTTTACTTTAGAGGCTCTACAATTGGTGCAAGTTACAAGGTGGGGGAAGTTCAATGATAGCCTGAACTTTCAAAGGGTATACAATAATGTTGGCTTTGGAAACAATGAATCCAAATAATCGACCTATTAGTATGCAAAAGATGCACTTAAGAGGGTTTAAGTGAATGGTGTACTTTCAACACTAGAGGAAGATAGTATGTAGGTCTTCTAAATGTTGTGAACATTTCTTCGAATGAGCCATGAGATTGTCAAGATACGCTAAGGTGATGTGAACCAAGTCATGAAAACAATATGACATGGCATGATTAAAGGTGGATCCAACGTTTTCTAACCCAAAGGGCATAACAGTATATGCAAAAGTCCCCCATGTAGTAAAGGTGATCTTGTATTGGTCTTGGGGTCGAATCCGAATTTAATTGTAACCTGAGAATCCATCCATGAAGGAAAGGATTTCATGTCCAATGCATGCATCGATGATTTGATTGATAAATGGTGTTGTGTAATTATCTTAGGACAAGCCCGATTCAAATCAAGAAAATTGGTATAGACATGAATCGTGCATTGTTTCTTCGCAATGGGGGTAGGGTTAGGAACCCATGAAGTGTATGTAATTGGATAGATGAATCTGTCTAATGAAATTTATCTATTTCTACTTTGATGGTGGGGGCCTTAGTCGGGTGAATATGTCATTGTTTTTTCAAGATAGGAATGGCATCCATCCATGTATCAATACAATGTTCGACAATAACATAATCAAGTCTAGGCATCTTTGAATAAGACTACGCAAAGACATTATTGAATTCTTGGAAAAGAGCTTTGTAGGTAGCAACCTCTTTAGGGGACCAATTTGCTCCAAGAAAGATGTTTTATATGACACCATATGTGACAAAGATATCCACCCTAAAGTTAGGTGAAATATTGGGCATGTCACATTCCTTAAATGCATCAAGCACATGGATGGGATTCTTGAACCAATCAACTTTTCCAAGGGAAAGAAAGTCATTTGTTTCAACATTATATTTCTCAGAGTGATTTATATGTTGTAGTAGAAAATAGGAACAATAGTGCATATCATCCCAAGGATACTTGGGAATGGTAAGGGCCTCTACAATCTCATCATCGAAATGAGAGATAAGGGTACTAAAGCCCACATATTCATGCAATGTTGTGGTAGATGTAGAAGAAAGGGTAGTGGACCCCTTGTCAACTCCATAGGAATGAGAAGTTTGGGTTACATAGGATGCTTTGACTAATGAATATATGGAACATGTGATGGCACTTCTAGGCAGTAAACAACAATGGTATATTGAGCTCCAATCTCCATGGCAACTTCTCAAGAAAGAAATTATTTTTTAAGTGGAAGATGAAAATAATATTATTTTTAACTAGGTTCCTACAACTAAAAAATAATATCTGCATAACCTCGAGGCATTAAAATTGACTCGCAGAAGTCATTGGCACCGTCTAAGAATAGTTATGGGTGTCAGGCTTCGTCTTGATCCTGATGAAGGAAGTTACTGAGAATGAGAGCGGTGGTTGAGACCTCGTCTCAACACATAAATGGAAAGCCAGAAAGGATTGGCATATTTGAGCTCACGTCTAATAGAGAGTTGCATGCGCAGTTTGACAGAGAAGGTCCAGACGGAAGAGCTCGCGTCTGACAACAGAATATTGTTTGCACGGTATGACAGAGAAGACGTCAACTGAAAAATTTGAATGCAACAATCCGATGACACACCTGATGGTTTCATCAGTTCTGCTTATATATAGGCAGTTTTGATCTTTTGTAAGGGTCGATGGTTGAGCTAGGCTCCCTTATTGTAATATTTTGATGAAGAACTATGGTTTTTTGGTTATGTAAATTGATTTGAGACTTCTTGATTAATCTAAGTCATCTTTCTTCTTCCATCTTATTTTCCTCTGATACTGAGAGAGTTCATGATTGACTGACTCACATGGATTGTTGTAACTGTATTATGATGAATATTTGATTATAGTGTTGTTATAATGTCTTTTAGTTTCCTTGAAAATTTGAATTCAAGAGGATCTTGTGTTTGAGTTTTTTCCTCCTTAGGCTGCTGAAAGACCTGATGTCCATAGCAGACCTCTACACTTTATCACCAAATTCTTCCTCCTATTCACCTTTACTCCAAATTACTGATTGAAGTTGATACAAGACCTCAATTGTTTGTGCATGCCAGCCCATATTTTCTGAGTTAGAATGTCATTATATCGAGTCTTATCCATTTGACCCCCTTAAAACTCATATACATTTACTGTATAACTGATGGGTATTGGGCTTATCCTCATTACAGTCTGAGGGTGATTCCTAGTGCTAACATAAATGGTGCCACTGTCGGGGACAGATTTGAGCAGATTGAAGAGCTCCCTAGGAAGAACGACATAGATCCAACTCTTGATGGTAGACAAGAGAGGGATACATAAATTGATTGTAATCACCTACCTGACGACTCCACATCAGAGACTCCACTGGGGAGGATCCTATTGACAGAAAGATGAAGGGAATGACTAGGTATCATCTTATGATATTTCTTCATGAACCTGTGTTGTTATTTATCAGCTCATTTTTGTTTTTCCCTTCACATATAAAGAGGATCATATTTTTCTTTGTTTATTCGATTGATCACCAACCTTCCTTTATATATCCATCCTTGGAATAAACAGACCTGCCTTCTGCCTATGTTGTAGATGATGATATTATATCCTCAGCTCAGCCTACTCATAAAGATGAGCTTCATATTGAAACCCCTCCTGAACTCAATCACCCTTGCAGCCCTGGGGAAGTTGAAACTGATCCACATCCTCCTCAAATCTCATCACATCATGTTGTTACTGTTGATCCTTTCCATCAATGCGTTAAGCCTCATATTCATCCCACTAGTTTTCAAACTAGAATCGGAGACAAGTTGTTTAAACCTTTAAAGCTTCCATATCATCTTCATCCTTATCCTCTTGATTTATTTAAGTACTTTCCTCATTTTTTCTGAAGAGGATCATGTTACAGCTGAGAATCATGTGGAGGCTTTCGAGAATTTTATTGATCAGTTTGAGATAGTTCATGAGGTTGTTTTCCAAATCCTTGTTAGGAGATGTTGTTGTATGGCTTAAGGGTTTGGGAGTTGACTCCATTGGTACTTGGGTTGAGCTATACAATGTTTTTTTTAAGTGGTGTGGTGAGAACAAGTCCCTTGATCAGCATCGGGATGATTTTAATGCCTTGAGGAGAGGGGAAGAGGAAGCCTTGGTTGTCTTCAACAGTAGGTTTTATAGTGTTTATCATAGTATGCATGTAGAGATCAGACCCACAGAGACTATTTCCATGGTGTACTATGTCATGGATCAGCATTCAGAGCTTGTCCTTCTCCTGAGAGAAAGGAAATCTACATCTTTATCACAGTTATTCATGGATGTTGAGGAAGTAGAAGAGAACCTCTGAGCTTGTGGTAGGATTCAAAGTCAATATCATCTCAACTTTGTACGTAAGGCAGTTTTTACCTGTTGTCCCTATGAAGAAAATACTATGGATAATTTTGTCTTCGACGCATGTACCCATTAGCAACCATGTCTTGATGAAAATCATGTGTATGAACAACTAGAAGAAGTAGTTACTACTGTTCCTGAAATGGATATTTTTAACAGTTATATTCTTGATGAAATTATTGTTTTAAAGGTTGATCATAGACATGAAAGGCAGCCCATTTTTTATGGATATTCTAGTGATGATGAGCAACAAGCTTATCTTATATGTGATCACTATGAAGACAGTAAGGATGATGCATAAGTTGGCCTTGTCACAGAAGACAGAGCCTGAGAGTTTGACCAAGAGAAACCCTTAGTTGAGGCACGTGGAGAGATCGTCTATACACAGCCAAAAGTAAATCAGCAATCATCAATGTATCAGCAGCCTCCTACATCCATCCTTCTTCCACTTGTACCTACAGTTCACAACAAACAGCTTTTTGACCCACATATGCATGTGGCTATCATTCAATCAAGTGTTCCTACAGAGGACATCAAGCTAGTTGTTAGCAGCTTTGAAACAATGAAGGTAACCTTTCATAATTTAATCATGTGTTGCCTTCTGTTTCATGACCCTGTCGATGAGTACATAAAGTTAAACTTTTCAAATGCTTTGGAGCATGCAGGCTTGATCTTTTTATCAGCATTTGAAGGTAATATAGGTGATCATAAGAATGAAATTAGTTATTTGTCATGATTTCCTTGTCTTTTATGGATCATTTGTAGTGAAGCGAAGGATTCAGTTATCAAACAGTTTGAATGGCAATGGTGGAAGTTTGTTTTCACCTAGCATTTTGTAAAAGTCAGTTAACTTAGGTTTTGTACATAAATAATCTCCCTCAGGAGCAGGTGTGTTTGCTTTCATTTTTAAAATAGTGTACTTATCAGCATGTTTTCTTCAGTATGATGTTTCAGAGCATGACTCCATAGCCCAACATCTAAGGCACTAGAACTACTTATTCTTGGCAGCTTGGAGGGAGCATACCATCCCCTGTGGAGCCAAATGTTAACACCAAAATTTGCAACCTATTTCATAGGAATCAAGCATAATTGAGGTTTACTCTCAGGAGAAATATGGTATAAATCATGTGGCATTCTGCCCATGATTTTCATAGGAAAAATGAAATGTTTGGGGTCTAAAAAGATCTAGCATCCTCCGCTTCCTTCCACGTGACCGTCGCTCACTCGTCATGCCATGCAAGTTTGCGCCAAGAATTTCGCTCCATGTCACCCCTGCACATACGCTATCGGCCCGCCACCTGCTACGCCTGTATTGGTCAAAGAAGAAGATCTGCATAACCTCGAGGCGTCAAAATTGACTCGCAGAAGTCGTTGGCACCGTCTAAGAACAGTTATGGGTGTCAAGCCTCGTCCTGATCCCGATGAAGGAAGTTACTGAGAATGAGAGCGGTGGTTGAGACCTCGTCTCAGTACATAAATGGAAAGCCAGAAAGGATTGGCATATTTGATCTCACATCTGATGGAGAGTTGCATGCGCAGTCTGACAGAGAAGGTCCATATGGAAGAGCTCGCGCTTGACAACAGAAGATTGTCTGCACAGTCTGATAGAGCAGACGTCGACTGAAAACTTTGAATGCAGCAATCTGATGACACTCCTTATGGTTGCAATGGTTCTGCTTATATATAGGCAGTTTTGATATTTTGTAAGGGTCGATGGTTGAGCTAGGATCCCTTATTGTAATATTTTGATGAAGAACTTTGGTTCTTTGGTTATGTAACTTGATTTGAGGCTTCTTAATTAATCTAAGTCAGCTTTCTTCTTCCATCTTATTTTCCTCTAATACTGAGGGAGTTCATGATTGACTGATTCACATGGATTGTTGTAAATGTATTATGATGAATGTTTGATTGTAGTGTTGTTATAATGTCTTTCAGTTTCCTTGAAAATTTGAATTCAAGAGGATCTTTTGTTTGAGTTTTTTCCTCGTTAGGTTGCTAGAAGACCTGATGTCCATAGCAGACCTCTACACTTTCTCGCCAAATTCTTCCTCCTATTCACCTTTACTCCAACTTACTGACTGAAGTTGATACAAGACCTCAATTGATTGTGCATGTCAGCCCATATTTTCTGAGTTAGAACGTCATTATCTCGAGTCCTATCCATTTGAACCCCTTAAAACTCATTTACATTTATTGTATAACTGATGGGTATTGGGCTTATCCTCATTACGGTTTGAGGGTGATTCCTAGTGCTAATAGGCTGACAAAGAGGAAAATTGTGTTAATTTGTCTTTACAAATTATTGTGCAAGTCTAGAAGGTCAAGTTGAACATTTCTCACCTCTGACAATTTTTTCACTATTAGGGAGGAGAGCCTTACATAATGAGCCAAGAACCACTAACAAATTCTATGGCTCCTTCACTTGGTTCCCAATAGTCATTGAGGGGTGCAGGCGTCACCACAAGGCAAGCCAATCCATGATGGAGCATTAGGAATGTCAGCAAATTTTTCCACACAACCCCCTCCCATGCCATCAATTCTCCCTAATGATGGGTGGAGTGTCCACTCAAAATGTTGGACGTTTCAAAACTCCTTACACGATTTAATCCAAAAATCACAAACAACAATAAGTTTCCCACTTTGCATAGCAAAATGAAAACAATGAATGGGAAATCATTGTTCTCAAGCCCAAGTTGACAATCCAAAACTCTTGAGGACCACCCAATAATTACAAGGATGATCCTCTTGATTCAGATTCCCTATAGGTTACAACTACATTTCCATCATATTTATGACTTTTATTCGGAAATTTCGTTATGTGTGTTTTTCAAAATTGCATGTTAAAGTTTCGTTTTCTCGTGTCAATTGTCACTTTAATTTTTGGATATCTATTGTCATAAAACATTTTAGGGTTTAATATTTGCAAGGCTTGTTTTTCCATTTTTTTTCCAAAAATGATTCACCAATTAAAAATGAATATTCGCCTATCAAACTATTTACTTTAAAAATCACCAATATTTTCTATTAAGTATATAAAATTCTTGGAAATTTCAAAAGATTTATGAATTTTTTATCGAATATTTATGGTTGACATTTTGGGATTCTGAAGATTTGCCAAGGTTTCTAATCTTACAACAAAATTGTTGTACTTAAATTTTCCCTAGAAGTAACCTATTATATGATCAATATGGTATTTTAATATGGTTGATGTGGTTCTTTAATTTTCCTTCTTTGTGCTAATGGAAGTGTGCTTTAACGAGCCACTATTTTCATTTGTACATATTGTGTTATATTCCATATTAATAGAAAATATAGATGGCACTTAATACAAAAATGCAATCCCCTAATGAAACATATCATAAAATCCTAATGAACCTTTAATATGCAAGACCTTTTTTTACAAAACTAAATTTAAAAGATATGCATTTAGATGAATCCTTAAATTAACCCCTCATATAGTAGGAATACACCTTTCTACAAAACATAAACAAAGACCTTTGGAAAATAAGAGGTGAATGATTTTGATTAAAGAATATACCTTAAAGTTTTAATCTGTATGATAATTTCAAATTTTTTTTGTTTCCTAATATTGTACTCCTAAGGAAATACTCAATCGTGGCTACCAATCAATAGACTTTACAGTGGCATTTGAATCTCTACTCACATTTGAACTCTTTTTGGTGTTCTCGTGGCTACCCATCAATAGACTTTCCAATGGCATTTGAATCTCTACTCACATTTGAATTAACTCTTCTTTGTGTTCTCGTGGCTACCTATCAATAGACTTTCCAATGGCATTTGAATCTTTATTCACATTTGGATTAATTCTTCTTGGTGTTCATACCTTCACTCCTCAACTCAATGTTGTTGTGGTGCATGGTTTGTGATGTTATAGACCAATGTTGATTACATGCAGCTAGAAACTAACTAAAACTCTCATTTGAGATTATTAGATATCTTTGTGAATTAAGGGCTCAAAAAGATTGGATGACAATCAATTTCACAATTGCAAAACTGACATATTCAAAGTCATGTGTTTTCCTTCAAAGGTTTGTATCATGCCATCATTTGTTGAAGAAGTTTGGGTCTAACAATGTTTATGGATGCGATTTGTGCCTACAAACACCAATCTAGATAAATTTGTAGTCATGTAATGAGATTGTTATTGCAAATCCAAAGTCTATGACACTTTTAAGTAACAATACAAACATTGTAATCCTAGAAAGTCTATTCTTAGGACACAAGCATGAAAAGAGGAATAACACTTAAGGCAACAAAATGTGAGATGTCAATGTAAACTTTGTTGGTTATGTCTTTTAGGGTATGTTCTAGTGGTTGAGATAGGTCATCACATGCTAGTCATCCAAGTTCAAACATCGGTGAGCATAAACCTTGGTTCAATAGTTGGTCAAGTTGTATAAGTTTCATACACAACAAACTCAAGTGCTTGTTCAATTGTAGTGTTGGAAAGTATTTTTGCAACAAAACCATTCAAAATACAAACAACCTTCAAAAGAATGAGGAAATGTCCCATGATATACATGCTCTAATCCTAACTAATGTGTATTGGGGTGGAGCAAGATCATTTATGTTGTAGGAACACGAGATGTGCTTTGATATATGGTGAGGTGGAGCAAGATGACAAGTCATAAACTTTTAGCATAAACTTTTAACTACAAAAAGGGAAGAAGTAAGACTCACTCAAAAGATCAAGACTTGTATTAACTTTGGGAAAAAACATAACACATATCAAACCTAGTGTGTTCTTTAAATGCAAAATGATACCCTTTAAAATGACAAATCACACTTTTAGAATGGTGAAACACTCTCTTCTAGGGCAAGTCTATTGTGCTTTTTCTTTATGCATATAACTCCATCTATACGAGACCATGTACATTGGTCTAAAATTCGGTTCAAACATTGTATTGTAATCCATCATTCATTTTGTATTACTCCTAATAACTATCCTATATAAAAACATCAAGATAATTAAGTTTTGATACTTAGGATTTTTCTCCAAGATTATAGCTATTGTGGGGGAGTTAAAAGTGGATATGGAAAAAATACCTACTTCCCTCCATGTTTCGTCTCTTGAACAAATGGTTATATAAAAACTATGCACCTAAGTTATGTTACAAAAACGGAAAATATGAAATTGAATGGTAAATGGTAGTAGAAGAAGAAACAAGGCTCGAAAGGTTTAGTGCCAAACCCTTCATCCCATATGCATATATAATGCATAATATAATTGATTAGTTAATATACTAATGTAGTGTCAAGACAAGAGTTTGAACAAGAATGGGGATGATAAATGAACCTACAAGCAAGAAACAAACCTATTGGTCAAGTTCCTAGTAACATAGCTCTCGATGTCTTTTGTCTCCTTCAATGTATAAACACTCATTTGCATATTAAATCAAGCATATAACATTTAAATGTTAAGTTTGATCATTAACATGCAATTACCACTCCAACGAAATAATTTCAAGCCTTCCAATGTTCATGGTATCCAAGGTATTTGTCCCTATAATCATGAACTATGAGAGATGTTGATGCCACAAACTCTTTCTAGACATGGATTTCCTCTACTCCACAATTTATAGTCCATATACATTTTTTTCATGGTACAATATTTATCCTTTACCTTCGAACCAAATCCATTAGTGTATAACTAACATATTTATCGACTTAACAAAAACGGTGACTTCAAAATGATAACTCCGGTCCAAAAAATCCATATTTTTGTGTCAAAAACATCAAAATCAACCCCCAAATCAAAAAGTGATGCTATCAGTGGCACCATTTTGGGGGGTAGTCAAAATTGTGACTTCTTTGAAATTGCGACCTTAACAACCAATACCATTGAAAAAATTGACCTCGAATCGAAAAGTGATCCTTCTAATATCACCAATTTTATTTTTGGAGTTTACGACTTAATTGAAATTGTGACATTGATAACTAGTACCATCACAAATTAAAAAAAAACTTCAAGGTGGCTCGTAAATCAAAAAGTGGTATTTTATATATTAATTACTTTTTTATATTTATCTTAAAAAAATAATAAATCGAAAAAAAAAAAAAATTCATAAACATTTTTTTTTTAAATTCAAAAAAATACACCCTTTAAAAAATATATTAAAAAATAAAAAATAAAAAATAAAAAATAAAAAAACCTTTAAAAAAAATTTAAATGCAAAAATTAAAATAAAATAAAATAAATGAAAAACCAAAGCAATTGGGGCAAAGAAATTCCCGGAATCGTCCCTCTCCCCACTACCCACCCTCATGCCCACCCAACTCCCCATCGCCCCTCCCCACATGGCCCAAAGACCACGCCACAAGCAACGAGTTCGAAACAATTTGCATTGCTTGTTGGCATTCTCTACATGTTGTAAGATAATCCATTATATTCTTCTTCATATTTTACTACTACATGGATTGTAGGGTTATTTCATAGACTTTCTC
>WSFP011524393.1:0-12350 GCA_009831015.1 Picea engelmannii | reverse complement strand
AAATTTAGGAGTTGCTAGACAAAGGGGTTATTGTACCAAGTTCTTCGCCATGTGGATCTCCAATTGTGTTAGTTCCAAAGAAAGATGGTACGTGGCATATGTGTGTTGATTTCAGGGCTTTGAACAAAATTACAGTTAAGAATACCTCTAATTGTTAACTCTGCATCTCCGAATACCTCTAAGTTATTTATTTTTAGCTTCTTGGCAGCCTCTAATCCTAAGACCAACACTTCATATTCACATACATTGTTAGTATAATCTATATCCCATTGCAGTCTGTAAGAAAAAGGGACAATGAACTTTCCTTCGGGAGCCACTAAAAGCACTCATGCACCAGCCCCTTCACAAGATGAGGCACCGTCAAAATACATTTTCCAGACACCGGTGCTAAACAGATCCTCTGTCATGTAACTTGACTCTTCCTGCTCTATATTGTTTTCCTCTGGACAACCATCTAGACCGTCATCAAAAGATAAGATACAATTTCCTAAATCTTGATCTGCAATGTAAATAGGGAAATTGTTCGGGTTTTGAGGGTCGCTCACTGTATATGCTAATATCGTTTCTCTGTACTACCGAGTAAATTTCCCACCAAACATAGGAATTATGGCGAACATCATATCCAATTGAAGAGAATCCCCCAGCTTGGCTTCCCATGACCTAGACAACAGTAAGCCATACTTAGGGGGAATATCAACAATCACCACATCCATCAAGATACTCTTAACCGGGACCTGTGCCAGGGTAACTACTAAATCGTTTATCATTCCCATACACTTAACCCTTCTTGAGTCAAAAGAGTAAATATCTCCGTAAGGTCTGGTGATCTGGAGACCCAACTTGTCCATAATAATCATAGGCATAACGTTATGGGAGGCTCCAAAGTCTAACATGCAATTATGTAGCAATTGATCATATACATTTAAAGTGATATAAAAGGGAGCAATAGTATCTTTGCCCCCTTCAAAATGTGGACCAAAAGTGATGTTAGGTTTGTCATCTTCTAGGTTTAAAACGTCAGACTGGCTTTCTATCTCTGAGACACCCATCACTTTGGTAATATGCTTCCGATAAACGAGGTTCTTTGCTAATTCTACCAGAGGGATTGGTATCTTAATTTTATTTATCTCGTTTTCAAAACTGAAAGCTCCGCTCACCTTGTATGTTTCTTTGGTTGAGAGCTCCGAATCTTTCCTTTCCGACTTATTCGTCTGGATCACTTTATTACTCAAGGTCTTGGTTGAAGGCGTAATTTTATTTACTATTTCGTTTCCTTATGTTTGGGTTTCAAATTTTCCCCCTTCGGACTCTTGTGTGTTTACTACTTTCGTTTTACTGCTGGGTAATGAGGTCTCTTCCGGAGTAGGCTCATAAGTTTGACCTCTTTGGAGGATTTTCTTGGTTGAGGTGGGCTTACTCTTAGATCTTAAGTTGTACTTAGGTTGGCTCTCAGCCATTATCATTTCAGTTTCTTGTTGAGAGCCACAAAGGTCAGTATGATCACTTTCTTCACCCTTAACTGACGGTTGTTGAGTGTTTAGAGATTTTTCATAGTCTTCTTTAGTCAGATACGGTTGCGTGCAGTCATCACCAAATTTCTTGACATCATTATCCGAATCTCCAATATCTTGGAGATCATTCATTCCTATAAAATTTTCTCTCTTTAGAGGAGCTTGAATTTTTTTATCTTCGTTTTTTATTTGTCTTTGCTGGTTCGGGGGGTTGGGGTTCCTCTTGAAACACTTTTTGGCGAAGAAATCAGTTTTGGCATGTTCAAGCTCCATTCTGGATAATTTATTAGATAGTTCCTTGATTACCCTAGCCATATCATCTACTTTGTCATCTATGGATCTATTAGATCCTGACGACCCTGCTTGTTCTCTAAAGCGTTTGGTTTCTCAGTTTCTAGTTTCTATTTTAGCTTTAAGCTTACCAGAAGCCATCATATTCGACTCAATTTCCACAGCGTCATCTTGCATTTGGTTTAGAGTGGTACCCCTTCTTTCTCGCAAAAGGAGTGCAAAATCCTGTTCGAAAGCCCCTGCGAAAGTTACTTTGGCCGCGGGTTGGGACGGTTTAACCTCGGCTGGGATTTTGTTATACAGTTTGTTGAATCTTTGAATAAATTCCATGACTGTTTCTGAATTATTTTTTCTCAAAGACCCAAATTCGGTTAAATAATATAAGTGGTCTTTTCTTTCGCCCCACTATCTGAGGAAAGCATCTTCTAAGGTGTCATAAGACAATATAGATGCTGCAGGTAGACTCCGAAACCAAGTTCATATCTGGCCTTTGAAGGTTTGAACAAGAAGACTTGAATATACGTCTTCATGTTTGATACCTAGGATATCTGCGAATTGATCAAAGAAATTAATGTGTTCGACCGCGGTCAGATCCCCTTCCCCAGTGAATTTTGGCAATTTTTTTATGTAATTTTTTGGTAGGTCATGTAGAGGGACGAGTAATACCAAGGGAGCATATCTGGCTGCAACTTTCGCAAACACTCTGGGAGGGGGGGCAGGCCCTTGGTCTCCAGCTCCTCCTAGAGGAGCTCCTCCCCCTCCTCCTCCGATAAACCCTCCCCCTCCTCCTCCGATAAACCCTCCACCTCCTCCTATAAACCCTCCACCTCCTCCTCCGGCGGCTGCCATCGTTATTTGTGGAAATTTGTAAAGGGGGTTTTGGATAATTAAAAGTGAATCTTTATTTTCTTCGCGAAGAGGAAAGTCTGACAAGGAAAGATAAGGAATGCGAGGACTCGGTTCCTCAGATTTGCAAGAGATGAAATCAGGAGAATCGACGGGTGTGGAAACTAAATGTGTAACATACTCTTCAGAATTTGGTGAGGTCGAGAAATTTAACTGAAGGAAAGATGGTATGTCAACTGCCGACAAACTTTCAAGAGGGCCCTTTCCTTCGTGTACTAAGGGGATTGTTGGATGAATCTCACTCCTAACTTTGGAGCAGTTTGATATTAAATCTTTAGTATCAAAGAGAGGACCGCGTGAAGTTGAGGATTCATAAGAACTCTTAGTTTTCAGTTGTGGGGGTTTAAGCTTGTAGACTACAACGGTTGGCTTAAGAGATCCTCTCGCCTTTAGAATCTTCTCGGGATCGGTAACGGGTGTAATCTGCTTACCATCCAGGTTTTGTCTGGTATTCCTTCGACCGGATGCCAATTTATTATTTGTGGAGTTTCCAAGTGAAAGATTGGAAAGCCTTAAAAAAGGTGTGTACTCTTTGTTCACTATCAAAGGGTAACACTTTCAATGAAAAGAAGAAATGTCCCTTTCCGAGGGAAAAATATTTCGTAACTTCGCTCCCCGACAATGGAACCAAAAATATGTTGTTCCAGAGTCTGTACTTAAGGCTTAGAAGTACAGTGTCTAGGCATCCAAAAGTGGGTAAAGGGTAGAGAAGAGAGAAACGTCAACCTTCGACAAAGGAAACTAAGGAAGATTTCTGCGTTGGCATTGTCTAGCTTCCAACTGTTCCTGGATGTTAATATCCTATTCAATCGCTGCCCATGAACGTTCGAGTTCAACATGGGTAGTGGCTGTTTTAAGGATAGTATCGAAAACATTTAAGGCAATGTGTGTTTGGTTTGATAATCCGGGTTCGATATTGGGCTGTGTTGGTACATGGACAGTCATGGAGGAATAGTAAAATAAGGAAACCTTAAATGGAGAATTTAAGTGCTGTCTCAATTCAGTCGTATAAAAGAGAGTTTACAGTTTCAGGAATAAAATAGGGGTGCAAATCAAAGTCTCTTTCCCATAACTGAGTTATATCTTAATAAAATGTATGAGGTGGGAGAAAAACATTTAGCTGTCTATCGAGTAAGGCTCCTATCAAGGGAGAATCTCACGTATAAACAGAAGAGGAAAAATGTAAGAAAATAACCCGATGAAGCATATAATACATATAGAATTCTAAAAATGTTGACTGGTCTTACAACTGCTGATAGCGGGTACAAAGGAAAAACAATAAACAATATAGAAAACCAAAATTTATTCTCTATAGTAGAGGTTGTACTAAATTATAACGAAGCATTCATCAGATACGAATATGAAATGAAACGAAATATGAGATACAAGAAAACAAACTCATAACAAAGTCGTGACGGAATTGAGAATCTTCAGATTTTCTTTGTATTAACTCTCAAAATGTAAAAACTCTGTTACAATCGACACAAAAAGGTCCAGCCTCTTTTCTTTCTTTCTATGGTATATTTATACAGTTTTACAATAAGATGGAATCTCAATCGTTACAAAATTTTTAGTTATGATTGGGAGGAGAGAAATCGCTCCATTTCTTCTTCTCTATCTTTACTTGGTGCCAGAAGCTTGTCCTCGTGCGTGCTCGGTATAGGTGACACATCTTTAAACCAGTCGAGATATCAGCCTTGACGGTTCTGCTTGACAATTTGCTTCAAAAGAGTAACAATCTCGGGCTAATTGCGACATCCTGTCCTCCATCTGTCTATCTATGATGTCGATAGCGCATAATTGTGTGCTTGGTTTAATCATACATTTGTCTATTTGGACTGTGTCCGCCATAGTCACTTGGGAGATCTCGGTTGAATCTCTTTCCTCTTTTTCATTTAAATCAAGAGAGATTTTTTCCATATTCATCTGAATCAATGCCTCGGCATTACCTCCTCTATCAATGCCTAGCAGATTACCATCTATAGAGCTAAAAGCCTCTTCTAAGGATTTCGTTACTCTCTTGGCTTGCAACTTGCCTTCCGAGATGCTGTGCTCCCATTCTTTCAATAGAATTTTTCCTCTAGTTTGCTCCGAAATGGTGAACCTGGGAGTACTTCCTGAATCCATGTTGTTTGTGGCTATCACAGCCTCTTGGAAGGCGACTCATGTTTCTTCGGCTTCCCTTTCTCTAGCAGATAAGTTCTCCAAAACCTGATTGACTAGATAATAGTTGTCCTGAATCCCTTCTACCTTGGCGAGTAAATTTCGTTGGGCCGCAGAGACTCTGCTTCGAATCTCCATCGTCTGGGACTAGAACATCCCGATATTTATCACTTTACTTTTGGCAATCTCCACTCTATCCTGTAGCTGTTCGATCAAATATTTTTGCTGGCTCGCTTGCACCTGACCATTCTGAACCACCTACTATGCTTGTTCGAGATTAGTCTTGAGAAACTCTATCTCATTTTTATTGGCCAACCTGGCCTGCTCTATTCCTACACTTGCCTGGTCCTTGGAAGCCTCCTCTGCAGTGGCTAGTCTGGCCTCTAGGGTTTTGATGAGGCGATTTTTTCGTTTCAGCTGGTTTTTTAAAAGCCCGACTGAAAATTGATTCACCGTGGTATATGCTCCTAATGTCCCTGCTATTTCAGTCGTGAATTGTTCATTCCTCTTTTCTTTCCCATTAGTTATAACTTTGTATTTATTGACTGTTGACTCTCCTTCCTGATAGAATTCCCTCTTTACCACTACCTTTCTCTTCTTATCGAAGAAGAACTCATTCAGAGGGAGCTCTTCCACCCTTATAGGCCTCAACTCTTCATTGAAGATCCACCCTGTGTCAATATTTCCCTGAGTTGACTGGAAGGGAGTAACTGATGTGATAGGTTCTCCGATTTGCTTCGCTGATTGTCCCAGAGTAGTAACCAGACTTTGCTTCTTCGGCGGGTTGGGAGTCTTTATCTCTGCTGTTGGACTCTTAGTTTTCTCTCCCTGGTCCTGGTGTTTTTCTTGACCGGGAGTCGCATCCTTGGAGCCTTCGACATATTTTTGTTTCACCTCCGCTGTACTTAGATTCTCACCCTGCAACAATGCGGGAAGACAACTGCGTCGATGTTCTTGGAACTTTAGAACATCGGCTCTCTCCTCATGTTCCAAGGTTTGTATCCGAGCTAGAATCTCGACATAGGATCTTGCACCTCGGAAAATGTCATCCGAGGGCGAATTCTCATGCTCAAATCTCTTGAGTCCGCAACTGGCCAAACGATTACTCACGACCCTTTATGGATTGTGCTTCTTGAACTCAATAAGGACCAAATTTAGGTATTCTAGGGCTGCTGCCTCAGCTTTAGCATGCCCAAAATCTAATAAAGAATATGAATTTAAATGAACAGAAAAAGGTGGCCATACCTTCTTTGAGTATCCCTTCAGCTCCTTGCTGATGCCACCGATTACTGTTTGTCTAGAAACCTCATGACAAGCCAGCTTGTCGGGAATGAATAATGGCAATGCATGCGGGGGAACAAAAGCCTCAAAAACTATAAGATATGAGAATTTGGCTTCTACATACCAGTCAACTATGCTGCTCGAATTCGTCACTATACTGTCTGAAATCCTGGGTGGCGGGTGACCGAAAATAGTGACATGCAGAGGCACCATCACCCAGTTGAAGATTTCATATACGAAATTTGACACTTTTTTTTCCCATAATTTTGAATGATAGATGTGGATGGGTTCGTCCTCTGCTGGAGTCCAACTCCAGCTCATTGAGGGAAATGGTGTTAAAAAACACACGGCGTCCATAATGTATGTAGACATGAAAAATGAAGAAGTCTTTCCTCTCTCTTTCTGTGCATGATACTCTGTAACCCGACTGGTCAAGCTATCAGACAACATTTTCACCCAGTCGAAGGAGCATCCTTCGGCGACTTGAAATATTAGAGGTACCCATGGAAGAAAGAAATGTGGGGTGTCCTCTCTCCCGTATAATCTACATGTCATCATAGCTACATACTTGAACTGTGGTTCCAATGAAGCTATTGAATATATACCATGACTGTCTGCCCTAAACTTCGCAGGGTGCGAAACCCAGTCTCTTATTAAGCTAGACATAGTCTTGTCATACTGCACACATTCCTTCTGTTTGAACTCGTCTAAGAATTCAACACCATATGTAAGGTCAGACGCTGTGGGCAACTTGTACATAGCTTGCAGATGTTCAGGTATGAAAGTCCCGATGGTGATCTTTTGCTCATTCATGATGGCTCTGGTTGGTATGTCCACATCGTCTAATGCCCATCGTACCATGTCATAATATGGGAGAAATCGTGGCCTGGCTGCTACGTTATGCATTCCCGATTGAATGACGATCTTATACTTGGTGGTTATGTCGTATTTTTCATTGTCACTGGAGTCATCAGAATAATCCACTAATTTGGCCTGTAGAACATCAGAAATGAATGATCAGTTCGGGACTGATTCAACACTTCGAGGTGAAGTATCAACGACGTTGTACGTATAGATCCTGCTTTGGCTCTTTTGCGATAAAAGTACGTATACATACAGAAGTTAGCTCGCTGAGAAAATTTTCTCTGCGTAATATAGAAATGAATTTGTTATAATGAATAACAACTCTATATATATTCGAAAACTCGATACTTTTTAGAACAAATTTGTCAAATCATGTTTAGAAATAAATTTAGCAATAAAAACCCAATCTTTATTCGTCGATTCGCCTTACTTCATAATTAATGCCATAAATTTTGGTAGTTTGCAATGTCAGTTGGTGTATGGAAGAAATAAGACTACCTCGTAAATCATGCAAGCATAAAAACACGAGATATATTGATTTAGCTTAATTAATCCAGTTTTACCAACGTTAATTAATCTTTCGGTACTCGTTGTATCGGGAATTTTTCTTTAACCCTTTAAACCTCTAACCCCTGAATTTGCGATGATTGATTTCAGTTAATAAAAACGCAATTGTGATTAGGAGCTTAATTAATTATGTAATTATTTATATTCGCCATATCGTGACTCAGAGCTTCGAAGGTAAGTTTCCGGGAATTTTGCATGCTGAGCTGCGAAACTGCGAGATCGTGATAATACGTTTTAATTAAAAGGGAAGATAAACTCGGATTGAGTTTTTAATTAATTACGTTCGTATCTTTATCGCGACTTCATGACTCGGGCTTGGACAATGTATTTTTTTAAAAGAGAACACGCCGAGTGGGGAATTGCCGACGGAACTTAACCATGGCTTATTTTTTTCCTTTAACTTTGACACGGGTTACTAACATACGGACTTCGTGGTTTCGGCTATCGGGGTTACGACAATAAAATTTTGGATTATTGAACGCTGAGGCACGAAAACCCGATGACGTTTAATCATGATTTAGGAAACATTTACTCCCGTTACTGCCCTGGGTGAAATTTTAAAGCGATTTCACCGTTTCGTTGCTCGAGACTTGTGAACTACGTGATCTATGTCATCCAACATGCGAAATCCTGAGGCAGAACAAACGAGGGAATTTTTTTTGCCGAAAAGTAGGACTCGCCTCGAGAGTACAATAATCATCGCTGCTTGCGTGATAAGACTTCATAGATTTTGAAACAATAGACGGAAAATACAAAAACCATCTTTCGATTTCGAGCATTAAGAATGAAATTTGTGACGGTCTAGAAAAAACAAAGGCGGCTCCAACACCCCCTGTCACGGTCTGATACGCCACCTCTTGACATACTAACCAATCTGGTAAGAACTTTGGGAGAGCATGGGGGGGAACTGAGCACCCAAAAACCTTGATGTAGGAAAAGTTTTTCTCGATATACCAGTCTGCTATTTTGCCCAGGTTGGCCATGATTTTATCTGAAATCCTGGGAGGGGGGAAACCTTATAGGGAGAAATGAATTGACACCACTACATAATCACATATATCATAGAAGAAATCTCTGGCTTTGTCCTCCCACAGCTTGGAGTGATATAAATGGATAGGATTGACACTGGTTGAGGTCCAACTATAGATCATTAAATTGAAAGAAGTCATAAAACAAATGGCATCCATGATGTATGCTAACATGTAGAAAGGAGCAGGTTTCCCATTGCAATTTTACAATTGGTACCCTGTGATTTCCTTGGCCAGGTTGTCTGATAATATCTTGGCCCAGTTAAAAGAATATCCCTCAGCCACTTCATGCATAATTGGTACCCACTCTAGCGGGAAATGAGAGAAGTCCTTTTTATCGAATATCCTACATAGTATCATATGCACATAGATCATATGGGTGTCTAACGATGCCGTGAGTGTTGGCTGTAAATTTCTTAGGGTTCCCCCACCAGTCCTTGATTAAATCAGGGTAGTTTTTCTCATACTGTGTGCACTCCTGTTGTCCAAACTCCATTATGAATGCAACATTGTAACTGTATTTAAAAACAAGGGATAATTTATACATTACTTGTATATGCTCCAGTCAAAAGGACCCAATGACTACCTTCTGTGAATTGCAAATGCTCCTAGTTGAAGTGTCAACGTTCTCCATGGCCCATCCTATCATGTCGTTATACGACACGAACCTCGGTTGCGTGACTATTTTGTGTAGCTCTGAATTATCTATATCCTTAATTTTAGTCACATGAGTTTCAGTTACTTCCTCCCCTGAATCCTCTGGGCAATTTATCAACTCGTGCTCTAGAATATAAAACACATGTGTCCATGATTTTATAGTATTGATGACTCTCGGCGAGGTGTCATACAAGACATCTGTGTTTGGGTTTGCGCTTTCACCAGCTGCTTTAGCCATTTTTCGTGGCGCCATGATATTAGTGAAATCAAAATTTTATTACATGTTATAGGGGAAAATGTGAGCTTCTCAGTTGGCTAAAACTTGCTATTATGCGAGAATGAAAATAAAATTCAAAATCCAATATTCTTATTCACCTTAAGCGTATTGATTTGTGAATACCTTTACTGACGATACATTCATTTTACCTTAATGATAAAATCTTAGGCGACGGTATGCAATCTATAATGAAATCATTGCCGTTGATACGTGATTAATGTCATTAATATCGGTGGTTCTTGATCGGGGACTTGGATGAAACAAGTTTGAAATTTCCCAAATCGTGAGTTCACGAAAGATTAATTACAGGATAATCTAGTTTAAAACATAATTAATCATGTTTAACTTTAAGTGTTTTTGGGTATTTGGACTTCATAATTTTTAATAGTATCTTGAGATAGAATTCCTGAAGCACGAAACCGTGAAATATTTAATTACAAGATAATCATTTTTTATCTTTAATTAACCCCATTTAAGTTCGAAATGTTTTGGAGGTTCGGACTTTAGATAGTTCAAGATGTGATGGATGATAAACATCCGAATTCCGAAGTGAGAAGTTGTTAACTAACTTTAATCAATATTAACTTAATTAATTTAGATTTAATACTTCGGGATTTTACCACTTCGTGGATTTACAAGTTAGTTCCTTTTTATATTTCTGAAAGGACTTTACCTGTAGTGATGTGTAAAAGATGACGTCACTTTAGGTGATGTGTTGGGACTCAAGAAGGTACATGTGTACTATGACTAGGATTCTTCGGATAATTTTTGGGTATCAGAACTTTAAAGTTAAGACCTGGTGAAACGCCTGAAGTGCGAAGCTCCGAAGCAGCCTAGTGACTTGAAATTTTAACAATCAGGAGGCTCCAAAACTCAGGAGAGAAAGGGATCGTTCGATCAACGGGGGAACTTTATCGACAACAGACATCGTTCCCGCTTTAAGACTGGGAATAAATTTGATTTAAACATTTGAAAGCTGACTTCTGAGTTACTATAAAAATGATGACGTTCGAGAAAGTAAAACTCAAAGTCTAGGATTTATAAGTGTTCCAACATAGGCTCCATTTGGGGATTGTGCCTCCCTGCGAGGCGTGGAAGAAAAGTAGACCAAGTGCCTTTATTGGGTAAATGGAGTCATCATTGGGTTTGTGGGAAACACCTTTGAAAAATCATACAGAAGGAAGTTAGACTTCAACCGTGTCTCAGAAAACTTTCAAAACACAATAATTTACCGATCTTAAGTTTAGGGTATTAATAGTTTCCTTTTCTTGAACTGAGTTTGGATTTGTTTAATATAATCAAAATAACTTTAACTGAAGTATCATACTTTGGTTGATTTTGTTCGCATCAAGGAACAATAATTTTAAAAATTTCTTTAAGGAATCCCTTGTCGGTTCAGAATGTAAATATTATCAGAAAGAGAACTAGCTTCCAGAGTATGTTTATACATGTATGACAACCTTACAGATATCATACAAATTGATTCACTACCAGCAAGCTTATTCAGTACCCCAGTGAAGTTATCTACATCTCCCATTGAATTTCCTTTCACCACCTCAAATAACATTTTTGCATCTCATTTGGGAAGATTGGTTGTTGTCATTGATGTCAACCCTAGTCATGGGTTTTGGACCGCAAGATTGATGAAGGTATTTGGACATGAAGGAAAATGCACATGAAGATACAACACCCATGGATGGATAGTATACATCATCTTGTTTCCGGTGGTATGTGGCACGCCACGTGGATCCTCATGGTTGAGGATAAATGAATTTTTGAAGATGACAAAGTGAATTGAAGAAGGAAGTACATGTAGGCCCTGAAGATAATTAAACAAAAGAATTACAAAATAAGAAAGTGTTAGGTCGGCCCTAATGTTAAAAGGAAGTGACATAAATGGTATAAATAAACATCATTATACATTCATTTGATACAAGTCGAATTTCAGAGGAAATAAGAAGAAAAGAAGGCCGGATTTTAGGGGAGGATGAAGTCTTTTGGTGATGTGTTCTAAGGTATGTTATTTTTCAGGTCATCTTACCATTTTTGATATAAATTGTTTTCTAGAATGCTTCAGATGGTGAAATTGCTATGGTATTCATAAGACATATCAAGGTACCTCTAGTAAAAAGTTTAGCTCTTTATTTTCTATAATTATGGAGATACACTTTGTGGAAGATAGGGTTTGTGACCAGTCCTGAAGCTAGTCAATAAACAAGTGTTCCAGGTAACACAGTCATAACTTCTTCATACATAATCCAAATTAAGTGGGACAAATTTCATTGGAAAGAGTATGGACTGTAGTTTCTTGTGTGAGAGTTTCAGAATTGGATGTTAATTATTGAACGCGGGGCATTCTGTGCAAGTTCACTCTCCTGAATAGACCAGAATTGAATAAAGTCTACCATTCTTTCTATAACCTCTTTTTGGGGAGGATTCAAGGACTGAAAATTGAAGGAGTTTCAGAGAATACATTCAGCAATATTATCTATAGGATCAGAGTACTCCAAGAATTGAAGAATTGCAGAAATTGAGGAAGTCTCAGGAAGCATTATCAAGTTCTATGTGATCATTGGTTGATGGTGATGATTTAATGTAAAGTTTTATTATCTCTCATATATTCTTGGGTGGAAGGAAGGGGCAAGGATGGAGAGTTCAAATATCTTTTGATATTGGAGGATTGTATATTCCTCTTGGAGGTTTATCCCTCCCTTTACATTTGGAAGTTGTAGCTACCTTTGGAAGTCATTACTTCCCTTGAACAATAACTATTGATTATTTCTCATATATTGTGCATGGTGTATT